>RJWM01004217.1:0-103736 GCA_004363535.1 Dasyprocta punctata | reverse complement strand
CTCTTCCACTCATTAATTCTTTGCATTGTTTTTAGTCTCAATTTTGTCTCAATTCTGATTGCTCAGAATGTTGTTTTTTATTCTTTGATTTTTCATTTACAAATTTCTTTTGAGATTAAATTTATTTCACATACAGTGCCTACCATTGAGTTTTGTATTACTTTTGGAGTTGAATTGTCCTTATTTTTCTTGGATCTTATGTTTGTTTTTTTTTTTGTTGTTTTTTTTTTTTTTTTTTTTTTTTTTTTTTTTTTTTTTTTTTTTTTTTTTTTTTTTTTTTTTTTTTTTTTTTTTTTTTTTTTTTTTTTTTTTTTTTTTTTTTTTTTTTTTTTTTTTTTTTTTTTTTTTTTTTTTTTTTTTTTTTTTTTTTTTTTTTTTTTTTTTTTTTTTTTTTTTTTTTTTTTTTTGGTCTAGCTGATCTATTTGTAATAGTGGGCTATTGAGGTTCCCTGCTATTACTGTGTAGATGACTACCTGACCTTAGATGTCCAGTATGATTCACTTTATGGGATTGACTGTACTGCATTTTTGCATATATATTCATAATTTTTATCTCCTCCTGTTTAATTGTTCCCTTAACCAATTTATAATGACTTTTCCCACTTGACTTTTGGCTCACAGTCTACTTTGTCTGAAAATAAGATATACACTTCTGCTTGTTTTCAGGCTCCAGTTACCTGAAATGTTGTTTTCTATACTTTAACTTTTAGCTATAAATTTCTTTTTGGATTAAATGTTTTTATGCACACTACATAAATTTTATGTATCGAATCTGTCAGTCTGTGTCTTTTGGTTGGAACGTTGAGATTTCTCACTTCGCAACTTTTTGTTTAAAGTTATTGACTTATTTCTGTCATTGTATTATTTTCCTGCTGCTGGTTCTTTTTTGTTGTTGCTATTTTGGTTTATTTGTTTGTTTGTTTGTTTGACTTGTTTCTCATTCTACTTAACTTCTCACCCTAACTGTTGTATTATTTTTCCATTTCTTGATGGTACTTTGGATCTCCAATAATCTGAAAAAATCTGCTGCTGTATGCATCCACAGATTTATGTGAAATCAGTTCTCAAAATATTGTGATAATGGGGTGAGGAAAATTCATTAGCTGGAATATGAATATGAAAAGTTTGCTCATTTACTTATTGCTACAGAATACTTAAATAGTGCTCAGGTTGTTTTAGGTGATGGGGATGTAGTAGTAACATGGGCATTTCCAGTGGATTTTTTTTTTTACTATGAAGTTCATTTAGAAGAGCTTTCTTATCCTTAGCATTATGTTAAGAGCCACTATTCTCAAGTTAAACATCTGAAACTCGCTTTGCTAGCTTCTCTTGTTCTAGAGCTCAAGGATATCATTGAAAATTTGCCAATCAAATGCATTCACTTAAGACCTTCATTTCAAATGAAAAACTAGAGGAAGCATATTTTAACCTGTTGAAACCTTGCCCAAGTCATCAACCTATGAACAGTAGTATCTGACATCAGGATCACACAGTGAAGCTTCAACAATATTACTGTTGGCTTAGCCTCTTAGCTTGATGATCTTGCCCTTTGGAGAATACATGGGCAACATATTAGTTTTTTGAATATTATCTCTTTTAATGATAACTAAAAGATAATGTATACAAATCAATAAACTTGTCAGAGTAAAATATAGTGATGGACTATCTTTTTATTTTTGCTGCTTATATACCTACTTACAGATTCATAAGGCCAATGGCATGTGTATAGAAGTATCATGAAAAAAGAAATAGATTATGAAAAGTTATGCAACAGAAGATGTGAAATACATGGTGAGATTGATGTAAAAGATCCAGTTAAGGAGTAAAGGGAAATTAACAGGACTCGATAACAGTAACTCAGAAACCCTGCAGGGAAAGGACAATAACAGGAAGAAGAGATTAAACTAGAGGGGAAAAAAGAAGCAAAATGCTAACTAAGGGAACAAGTTGAGAGAGAGAAAAAAAGAAAAGAGTGGGGGAGAGAGAGAGAGATGGAGACCGAGAAAGAGAAAGAGAGAGAGCACAAGAAAAGGAGGATGTATTCAAACAAACAGAACAAAGCAATATTAAAGTGGGGGCAAGAAAATGGGTGCAAAACTCCAACATTCGCCAAAAGACAAAGAAGAATAAAAAAATCAAAACTGTCCTAATTGAAGACTAAAGGGGGAAAAATCAGATTAAATAAATGGAGAAGAAGGAAAAAAAACAAAAACAAAATCAGGGAGAGAGAAAAGTGCTCATGTATTTCCACAGGAGTGTTTTCCTCCAGGGACAGTAGTATTTAATCTTACAAGTCTCTTTATAGTCTGTGAGCATTGCAGAGCTTACTCAGTTCAAGGGAAACCATCTCCATATTCCCTTTTGGGAAGGTTGTTCCAATTGAGGTATCAGACCAACGATGTTGTGGGGCTTTGGCTTCTGAGGTCCCTGTCATGGATTTCTGCTGGTTGAGGACAAATGTTGGGTACTAATGTATATTCCTATGCCTGCAAGACCAGTTTCAGGCACACTGGATGGAGGTTCTTGTCACTTCTGGGCACCCAGAGGAGACATGGGTGAGCCCAAGGTGCCCAGTGAGGGCACAAAGTGCTTGGTGATGTCTCACTGACACCCAGAGCACAGGGCAGAGGACTGGTCTAACGCAGTGGGGAGGGATTTAGCCTGGCTTTGGTGAGGTGTAGGGTGAAGATTCCACTGCGCCCAGTGCTTTGCTCTGAATGGGCGCCCACAGAGGTTGGGCGCATCAGGCAGAGACTCAGACAGGACTGCAGCTCCCTATGGAGACCCAGGTTGTCCAGCACTGATGGTCAGTGTTTTTATAGACATTAAATTAGACAGCATCTGTACAGCAGAATGGCTGCAGATAGCCACAAGGTCAGTCTTTGTCAATTGTCTTTCTTTTCACAAATTTAAATATAAATTTTTATTTTCTATTACCCAGTATATTTAGCAGTGTACCTGAATTTGAAGAGAAAGGAGTGCTTAAAGGAACATTTTATCCTAACAAAAATGAGTTGGTTGCCAAAAAAGAAATTCTGAAGGTTGCCATATCATAATATATCTGGAGACATTCATATCTCTTGATCAGATCTGTGGGCTTGGATTGTGTCTTCACCTTCTTTGGCGCTCTCCATCTCTCCAAAGTGCCTGGAGATATAATAAGGGATAAGAATAAATCAGCCTGCATCCTTCACCTGACAGTTGTGTGGGAATAAATTCAGATACCGGCTTTTGAGATAGCTGGTAGTAAGTCTATGTAGACATTATAAATATCAGAACATATCAGTGAAGGAAAAACTCAAAATCTAAGGTACAGGACACAAAGCCTTCCAGAATAAATTAGAAAAGACATATTTTCTGGGCCTCTGGAACTAGTCAACTAGAAACTGACATAAAGATCCAAAAATTAGAAAGTAGAAGCATTGCAAAAAGAGAGGGTGCAAAAAACTCCCATAATCATGCTCAGATTGCAAACAGGAATTTAACACAAAGACAGCACACAGGATGTGTTGATGTGGACATTGGTGTATATATGTGTCAGATTCCATGCAATTTGTGTTGCATGCGGCTAACTATACAACTCAGTAAGCAATGCAGCGTTTGCAGTTGATTGTCATGATTATGCACACTCATTCAAATTCCGCCTTCTCTGCCTGTGAATGTTGCCTTGGTCCTGAGCCTAACTCTTCATGTAGCTCTGTAATAGGCAAAACACAGCTTCTATCTCATGGCATATATGAAACAACTGACATATTAATTACTTGAAGTAATGATGTTAGTATTATTTTTTATTGATATTATGAAAAGTCAGTATACACTTCTATTTATACAAGCTTATATTAATCACATTTAGATATCTCTGCACCTCCTTCTAAAACTTCTAGATGAAACTGGATTCTCCTAATTGCTTTTCAGGAACAAGGAGTATGTCCAAGAACAGGACACCACATTACCAAATTATAAAACAGAGGTCAAGAACGTTAATTATCAAAAGCATAAGCAAAACCTATATTCTCTGGTCAAAAGAAAATATTGCTAATATGTATGCATAAATTATTAAGATTTACATTATTTATAAACTCAAATTTATTATCAGTTTAAATTATTTCCACTTAAATTTCAGTATTGTATCTTTTTTGTAAGAAAAATAGAAGCAATTTGATGCCCCAATGTCAGATATTAGCTATTCTCGGCGGTAGAGATCTTTCCAGAAGTTTATCTGGTTTCCGTTAAAAGAAATTATTTAAAAGTGAAGGAGTTCAGAAACGAGGTATTCTCTGAAGAACTCAAAGGGCAGTGGTGATAAAATATGCCATGTCTACATGGTTTCAAGCCTGAAAAATTTTCAGCACCCTTTTCAGAGTGCAGCAGGAGTTTTTCATTTCATCTCTCTAGTTCAAGTTTTCTCTATAGCCAGTGCTCTGGGTTCTGCTTTTGATCAATAAACCTCCCTATGTGTTTGTGCCCAGCTGCTGAGGATAACAGCTGGACTGACACATGTCTTTGGAATTTAAATTTGGTGAATATTCACTCCCTGGCCATATTCTGCACTTGATCAGAAAATAATTTTGGCTTTTGAGTCTGTGTAGTGAATCTTTTCCACTCATATTAACTGATATTCTGGGAAAAGATACATTATATTGGGTCTCCTTTGAGTCTGCTTTTAAAGAGTGGAGCCATGCTCCCACCAGCCTACTGAATGTGAAGTAATACAGCAGCCTGTGTTACAGGTGAACCTCGGACCTGCAGATGGTCAGCTTGATGACACTGTCTGTGGCCCCTGTAAGTAAATGAGCAGAACAAAGTTAGTTCTGCTATGATTTAGATAACAGCAGATATTAATATTCTATGTGTAACTAAAAGCAATATTTGAGTATTTGAAAACTTGCTGGCATTCAGACATTTATTGAAGACTTTATAATCAACAAGAACTTCAAATGGACCAAGACCAGATAAAGTCTTTTGTCCTAAAGGATATTGCCCCAAAGTGGAGAAATAACTGTAATTTGCAGGATTGGTATCATAGTAAAATTCTCTGTGGGGGAAAAATTGAGACTATCCACTGCTTAAGAGAAAGGAAGAGCCAGGGAAGCATTATTTGAATTTGTTGACCCAGTTAGCTCAAAGCAATAGTTTTAAATGTATTTTCTAAGTGTATTTCAGGTGATCATCTCAATTCATCCATTCTGAAGAACTGATAGATTTCGTAACAAATTGCTGTTTGGATAGCAGTGCTCGCAGCAAGAACACAGTCTGGATTTGAGGAATAGTGGGTGGGTGGAGAGACAGTTGCTAAGATTATTCAACTGCCTGCATTTTTCAGGATGTGCGTCACTGTCCTTTCTGCAATTTGAAAGCCATCAGAGCAGGTAACAGTCACAGTGCATGCTGCGTGGGTTTTAAATTAGGATAGAATGATTAAAACTCTCTCCCTTTCATATTGAGGGGAAAATGAATTTGCTCTTGCCAGAGAGAAACTGGCATAATCTGACTAAACGTTTTTTAGAAATTCAGAGAAGTAGCCAGCATTCACAAACCACCTAGCTCAAAGGAATTACATATGTAGCAGTGCTTGTGAAAATAAATAATCTAACGTTCAAAGTGCTTCACGATGCTTCAACCGTACCGCTCACTGTAACTGACTTCAGCTAGCAGAGTAGGGAGGGAAAATAGGAGAGGGTAAAGACGTAGCCTGAAACACATATTCCAAACCCTTCCTATATACGTATTCCACTCACCTTGAAAAGCTAAAGATTCTTGGTTTTAGCAATGGACAATATTCTTGTCTGACATACAGATACATAGTGATGTTAACTAATAACTGATAACTCTATGCTACTCAGCTATCAAATAATCATTAGAAGACAGTAGATGTGAAGTCAGCCAGAAACACTGTTCATGTCACACTTCCAAAAATCTCCCATTGTTCTAACTTGTCCCTTTGAATTTGTCTTTTTTTTTTTTTTTTTGATACTTGGAATAAAGTGAAAAAGAAAGTTATATCAAATTATCCTACTGGTGTTTGTTCATCAAGAACAGATCAAAACAATTTTAAAACTCTGTCTCAGTCTCACACACCTATGAACTAAACCTCTGCTTTGTTCTTTCATGTTCTACTTTTAAACTTATGGCAAATAAATTTATGAGCATGAACTGAAAGTAAGCAATAAATTGTGACAGTGAATCAACCATCCTTAGTTCTAAACCTGATTCTTAGTTACCTTTCTAGGTGCTGATACCTTTTTTATATAAAACAAAATAAAATAATCTAGATTAAAATGACTTCTAAAGAGTTCTTTCAACTATAAAATTTCACACTTGTTTATTTTATTTTGTTATTTGTAAACAAAAATCAGATCATAGTATTATTTTATTAATCTTTAATGTCTGTAAGCCACTGGAGATTTTTTATTTCTGATATTGGTGCCTTATGTATTTTTTCTTACTTATCCAGGCTAGAGTTTTATAAATTTTTAAAAATTGTTTTCAAAGAACAAACTTTTGGGAACTGGTGTTCTCCATGTTTTACTGTTGAAAATGTCAAAGATTTCTGCCTAAATTTTTATTACCTCTTTCTTTTGCTTGTTCTTCCCATCACTTAGAAGGAGGAGTTTTAGGCTACTGACATAGATCTTTATTTTCTTATGTATGCATTTTATAAATTTTCCTCTACTGCATTGCATTCTATACATTTTGTACTTTGGTGAAGTTGCACTTTTACTTCTCTCAGCTCAAAATATTTTAATATTTTTCTTGAATCTTATCTTTTGGCTCATAAATTACTTAGAAGTATGATGTTCAATTTCCAGATATATGGAGTTTTTTCTGTTTTCTATTTTTAGTTTAATTCTACTGAAATTTATAATCTTTGTATGATTACTATTCTTTGTAGTATTTAAGCATGTTTTATTGTCCAAATGTAATCTGTCTTAGTAAATAATACATAAAAATTTGAGAAGTCTGAATACTTTGTCATTTTACATGAAATATTATAGAATTTTTAATTAGATAAAATTGATCGATAGGACTTTTCAGTTCATGTACTTAATGATTTCTTATGTATTTTATCAGTTATTGAAAAAGAAATACTAATAATATCTCTAATTCCAGTAGTAGCCATGTCCATTTGATTTTGTAGTTTTTGCTTCATACCTTTTGCTGATCCGTTGCCAGATACAAATGCATTTGGGGCTTTTACCTCATATTGGAAAATTTAACTCCTTATGGTATGAAATGGCACTAATAATTTTCTTTTTTGTTTGTGTGATTTGTTTTGTCTTATGTGTGTCAGGCTGACCTTGAACTCACTTTGTAGTCTAGGCTGGCCTCAAACTCACAATGATCCCCCTGCCTCAGCCTTCTGAGTAGTGAGATGGTAGACATATGCCACTATACTCAGCTCTGATAGTTTTTTTCTCCTGAATTTTTTCTGAAATTCATATAGCTACATTCTTTTGACTAGTGTTAGCATGGTATATTTTTCTCCCTTACTTTGCTTTTAATGCATGGAATTTTTATATTAATGCAGTTTCTTACAATGTACATTTGACATATTTGTACTATATCATGTTTTCTTTATAAATTATGATGAGAGTTTTTAGTGGATATATTTAGATCATTTACATCTAAAGTGATTATTTAGACACTTGGATTAACATCTGCTTTGTCTGTAACTGTTTTCTTCCTTACTGTTTTTCTTGGCTTTGTCTAGTCTACTGTCTAGCTCAGCAAAGTCATTCTCAATTTGTTACAATGTTTTTTATTTGTCGTATTTCTTTTGAACTCCTTGCCATGAGAAGTCTGCTCCACTTCTTTTATTATTTGATTTCCGATAGATTCTAAACCTTAATCATCCCCCCCATTTTATTTTTGCGTCTGCCCCACATCTGAGTTAGACCGCATGCTCCCTCCTTGGGGACTTGCAGGAGATAGGTATCTTTATACACTTTGTTGGTGTGTGCTTAGTGTCAATGGTGTCAACACCTGAACCAAATTTGGAGGGAGGCTAAATCCTGAATCTTCAGAATCACTGCAACACCCACTCTTAGACCCTGTCTCTTTCTGTATATTAAACCTAATGCGCATTTTCTATTGGAGTTTTAGCACATTAATTATCAACTTTAAGTCTTTTGTCTGATCATTCCAACATCTGAATCTTTCCTCAATTCTGATTCTTCTGTCTTAAAGACTACATTTTTTGCATGTTTTTATACACCTTGTAATTTTTAATCTGCAAGTAGACTCGTGGTAACAGTGCAAAGAACTGAGATACAAAGGCCTTTAATGTGAGGACTTTTATACTCTATCTTAGAATGGGGCCATGTTTAATATTTCCTCAAGTTCTCTAGCAGCTTTGTTTGTGCTTATCCTCTTAAATTTGGGATTTCTTAAGTAGTTTTATGTGAAGAACATCTGCATGTTACACCAATTCTAACTGCGATCCACTATGAATTAATGCCCTTTTTGCATGGTGGTCAGGTAAGGAAGGCATTCTGTAATCTTTTGGTAGCATCTCGTTCTCTTAGGGGACTTTTGTCTCTAGCCCATGATCTTTACAAATGCCTTCCTAGTAAATCCCCTCTTCCTCCCCTGTACCATACATGTGAGACAAGATTGCTGGAAGGTGCTAGCAGACGAAGACTGTCATTCCCCTACTTCCTTAAGTCTCTGAGAGTCTTTCTTCTTGAAAAGCAGAAGAGAGAATGCTTTGCACATATTTTACAAAGGTGGAGCCTCCTCTTCTCCTGTGAGGGTCAGGGGTGGATTATATTTGTGTCCACCGCAGAAACAAGACGAGATTCCTGGAGGTACTACTTCCTAAGACTGGAACCCTGGGTTCTCAAGGCCAGTGTGTTCCACATCCAGGCTTCAGAGGTTCCTCAAAATTGACCTTCCGTATTCCTACCAGTCTGTGCCTCCAGAGATTCATTGCGTTTTCTGGTTTCCTGGTCCCAGTTCCCTTCTACGACTACATTTACCTGTGTTTCTAGACTTGGAAGTGGTGGTTTGCTGTAAAATTATCAGTTCTCTGACAGGTTCTAAAAGTCATTGGTTTTGAAGTTTATTCAACTAACTTTTATTCTAAGGATGGATAAGATGTATGCCAGCTCTTTACTTGTTTGGCCTAAACTTGAAGAAAAACTCTTGTTCTGTTTTTATTCCATTCATTGTTATACTTAGAAAAAACAAAAGCAGCTATCAGTGGTTCCTTATTCACTTTCAGATATCTGGCTCAACCCGAAGAGGGTGTCATCTCCTTTCCTGGTTTTCTCTCTCTGGGACGGAGCGAGGAGGTTCCCGGTGGGCTGAGGGGGACAGTTTGCGGCCAGGACATCAGCGGCTGGGGACTCGCCTGTCACTGGCTCCAGACCCCTCCAGCACAGTCCTCCTTCTGTAGGAGATGGGACTCCTCATCACCAATGAGCACGACCACGTGTGAGCCAGGACTCCACATTTCTTCAGTTATCCTGGGGCCTAATAAAGAGAAAAATATTATTCTGTTAAATAATACTGTTGGGGCAAGATGTGGAGAACTATCCACGCAGGCCGAGAACAAGGTCAACAAGCTCTATTAACTGGGGTGCGATATCCGGCATGGAGCCCAGAGTGTGGCCCCCAGGACTGGGTGTCTGGACATTATATGGGGGTGATTTCCGGGTTTGAGCTTGGCTCCTTATTTGGTACGATTTTTGGTGCCAGGAGTGGCTCTAGTGGCCAGAGGGGCTTTCTGAGATGAGGTCACCCAGGACAGAGGTCTGCCTCGTGGCCGCTTTGTCTGCAGGATTCAGCACAGAGGAGAGCGGGCGGGCAGCAGGAGGACCCAGGGAGTTAAGCGGAGTCTGTGCCCTGAGAGC
This sequence comes from Dasyprocta punctata, assembly GCA_004363535.1. NCBI lineage: Eukaryota > Metazoa > Chordata > Mammalia > Rodentia > Dasyproctidae > Dasyprocta > Dasyprocta punctata. Next base: position 93,882 of record RJWM01004217.1, on the reverse strand, counting down.
CGCTGCTCCAGTGCCCTTAGGGTCGCTGGCTGTATCAGTCGCCTCGTCCTCCAGCTCCTCTGCTTTTTCCTCTCCCTGCTCCGCCTGTAAGGCTTTTCGTATTACCCAGGATAAGTAGAATGACACGTTTTATTAATGTATGTTATGAACAGTGAAATCGTTTCTTCTTTAAAATATAATAAAGTTGATAATGATACTCTTAGTTAAATTTACCATTTTCCTAGAGAGGGAAGCATACACTGTTCATCGTTTTACTCAGTTTCATAGGCCGCCTGTTTTAGACAGAAAAGAGCAGTCTCTTAAGTGAAACATTACTCATTCTTTCAAAAACTTGTTTTTTTCAGTACTCTTTTAGCATCCTCATTTCGTTCCATCTGAATTACATGGCTCATTGCAATTTTGCATCACAATAAAATCCGGTGGTGAATATTCAAGCACAAGGTCTCCTGTGAATGGGTGGGCAGAGACTTCCCAGGGAGTCACTTGTCCATGCCAATCTCAATAAAGCAAAAAAATGAAACTACTAGCATCTACTTTCCTGGTAGAATATGTGCAGAGCCCAGCCACATCCATGGCGCCACTTTCTGCCGTTTCAGCTGCCGCCAGTCACCTGTGGCCTGAAACATTATTATCTGTGATGATTCTTTCTTGAAAGACAGCATTCTGAATTAATTAAATTAAATGTATGGTAATGATTATTCTATTTTACTATTAGTTATTTTTAATCTTGTACTATGCCCAAGTCATAAATTAACCTTTATCGTAGGTCTATGCATGTAAGAAAAAACAAATACAGTGTTTGGTACTATCTCACATGTTCAGGAATCCACTGTGGGCCCTGAAATGAACCCTTAATTGATAAAGGAGGAACATGGAACATGCAATACACAAGAATACCCTTCTCTTCCTCTATTTGTTAAAAAGAAAGTAGTTAAAATACTAAAGTGGAGAAAGCAATATTGCTTTAAAGACAAACTTAAACTTTGAACTTGCAGTAGCTGTCTGGCTTTTGTGAGGTATAGTCTATCTAATCTTCTGTTTCCTTACACTTAAAATAGACACAATAATATTTAGCTGGAAGAATAATTGGAATAGTTGGTTTGATTCATTCGCATAAAGGATGTAATGTGGTAGGCATTCAATAAATAATATCTACAATTATCATTAATATTTAAAAATCTTTTTAAAGGTATAAATTTCTTTAAACACCATTACAACTTGTAATTGAAATGGAAAGGGGTGTGCTACTCTTTATCCCTCTAGATAACATGATCCTTCTGCCTAAAAAGAAGATGAAGGGGGCGGCAGGTAAGCAGGAACACAAGAAAGGGATGTGTCCACTCCTGGATATCTTTTATATATATGGCATTTAAACACTTCATCATGGCCTAATATGATAATAACTGAAATTTGTTTTCAAGTTCCCAAGGCTCCTCCTTAGGTCATTTTACATTCCAGATTAGACTTTCCCAACTACCCTCCAAAGTTTTGATCTCCTCCAATAAAATTCTGCTTTCTGGAGAAAAATATACATAAATATATATTATACCTCTCTATGTTACAACTCCCCAAACACTATTATGTGTGCCTGATTTCTAATTAGAAATTTCTGAGTTATTAGAGATACCATAATGAATATGATGAGACTATTGCAATATGGATTTGGTGAAGGGTCTCTCAGCAAGGAATCTTAAGCATTAGACAAAAAGGAAAAGCATGTTTTCATGTGTGTTTCTGTGTTAGTGCGTGAATGCATTTGTGTGTCGTCCAGCTTGTGGTTCTCTGGACTGCATATGGAACACAGTAGTCATGCTAAACAAGCTTACAATATAGACATTGTTATATTAGACAGTGCATGAGAGTGACTTCAGGTGAGTGATTGCTTTTAAAAATGTTTACAAAATTAAATACAATGTTCAACTGAAAAAATTCATTCTCTATTTTATAAATTGACAGTTTATAAATGTTTGTAAAGAGTTTAAAATGTGTTATTTATTTTCAAGGAAACTCAGAAAATATGAAGATCAGAGAGAAAAACATTGCTCAAAATATTTTCATAAAAACAAATACCAATTATTGAATTAGGAAACTCATTTCATCAGCATTAGAAACCCGAAGTTCCTGGTGGTTGTGCATGATGGTATTGTTGGCGCTGACGACGTGTCTCTGTGTGGGTCTGGGTCTGCATGTATGTGTTAAATTGTAAGGGCTTGGACAACCTTATACCTTACTAAAATGAGAGGCTTTTCATACAGTTTCACCAGTCATTCTGTGAAAGACTAAAGAAAGGATAAAAAGACTACATAGGTTCCCAAGAAAAGTATATTGCAAAATACATAATCCACTATAAGGTTCTACATGGTAGTGTAGCCACATTGGAATAACAAGTAAATTATAGCTTTCCCAAAGATTAAAAAGCTTTACAATAGCCCCGAATGGATATGTGCCAACTGAAAATCAAAGTGACGGAACAAAAGTAAAGCCACTGCTTTCCACAGAGGAACTGTAAGTTGTCATTCCCAAATACATTTATTCATTGGCTCAACAGATCAAAAAATACCCTCCAAAGTGCCTGTAGTTTTCACAAAACTAAAAGAAACAATCATTTTCCTTGCTTAGCAAAGACAGTAAGCAGTCCATTGATGGAGAGAAGTCTGGCTTGCAATTTGCCATGGCTGATTTCATCTGGAATGGACTGAAACTCCAAGTCTGATAACTGAAAATAAAAACTATTTTCAAATGATGTCTTAAAAATTATATTTTATAGTTCCAATCAAAAGAAGTTTTCAAGGAGAATAATATCTTTCCTTGGCTTTTGGAAGAAGCAAAGAGGAAAGCAAATACTTGAAAAAAATATTCTGTATCAGAGAATGAGAGAAAATACATAATATCCAGTTAATGGCAACATTTAAAAAACTAATGGTCAAAGCAGACAGCTTCCAGCCTCCTCCTTTCTCCAACACACGCACACACACACACACACATGCACACACACACACACACACACACACACACACACACCTTTCCATTTCCTTCCTTCTCCTTTCCTTCGCTGTTATTTATACTCCGAATATCCAATTTTACATCTTTGGGAGGATATGTGTTATCATTTATTTGAAGTAGTTTCCTTTGTAACTTTTTATTGTCATTGTTGTTTTGAGACAGAATTCTGTTTTATAGTTCAGGATGACATTTAACTAACTCTGTAGCCTGAGCTGATCTTGAATTCATAGCAATCCTGCCTCAGCCAACAGAGTGCTAGAATAATGGGTATACAACACTACACCTGGCCATTATGATTTATTTTGCAACTTTTCCAAACATTGGAAAAAATTTTCAACCACCTTGTTTTGAGATCTATAACCAAATTTCATTGTTCTCATAGAGCATATATATGTGGAGTTCAGTTTTTAATATTTTTGAGTCTTGCTTTATGATTTAAGATATGGCCTGTCTTTTAAATGTGTTGTGTGCTCTTGAAAAGCATATGTATTACACTCTTGCATAGAATCATCTATAAATATCAATTTCGACAGTTTGAAAAATGTAATTGCTCAACTTTTCTAAACCTTTATAGATTTTGTTTAACTTTTTCCTGTCAAAAATTACTGCAAAAACTGTGCAATACACATTGATAGATTTATCCATTTCACCTTTTAATTCAATCAGTTTTTTAAGAATTTGACATTATGAAATTAGGTTTATAGTCATTTGATTTTTTGTGCCTTTTCAGATGTTTTATGATTATGAAACACCTATATATACACTTTTTGTTTTGTTTTTGTTTTTGTGTTTTTGGTACTGGGAATCAAATTCAGGACCTCACTCTTGCCAGGCAGGTGCTGTGCTGCTGAGCTATATCACTGGCCCTCCTTTGTATTTTTTGTAAGTGAAATTTGAAGTATTTTCTCTGATAAACTGCTGTTTTTAATTATTACTTGTATCATATGTAGTTTGTAAATTTTAAAATTTATATATTTCATATTTAAAATTCATTTATTATAACAGCATGTTTTTGACCCTGCTTTTTAAAAGTCTAATGTGAAAATCTCTGCCAAAAATTAAAATATTTAGACAATATAAACTTGAGAGAAACTAACAGTGGGCTTTGTAAAGATACGATACCTTGTCTCAAAATGACCAAGCCTTATCCACATGACCTGCGGCACGGTTGGTTTCCATGGAATAGGTGATTAGCTCCTATGTTAGGTGGGATTGTGGCTACTAGTAACCTGACTAGAAAGTAAGTGTACTGCCTCACATTTTATGTTTATTCACAGGGTTCTTAAAACAGGAAGAGGGAGGCAAAATAGTGAGATGGTAGCAGTTGACACTGTAAGTAGGATTTGGAACAATTTTGTTGGAGGGAAAAGCCAAGGTGTGTTCAAAGTTTGTATAAGACAGAAAAAGAACAAAACAAACAAACAAGCAAACAAAAAATCCCCCCCCAAAAAAAGAAAAAGAAAAGAAAGAATACATATTCTCCCCTAAGATGCATAAGGACAGCCCTACTGACACCATGATTTAAGTCCATTGAGACTCAATTTAGAGTTCTGACCATTGCAGTCCTAAAATAATGCATTTGCGTGATGTAAGCCTCTATGTTTATGATTTTTATGGCATTCATAAGGCACTAAAGCAAGGTGTCATATATAGTGATCAATCAATAGAACCTGGTGGCATCTTGCCAGTTTGCACAAAAGTATTTGGGAAGAAGCGTTGTAAACCACTTCAAAATGCACCTGCCCTAAGCCTCCCAGGGACCCTCCGGCTCCTTCCCTGTTGTGGAGACTGGTGGGGCCCTGTGCACCAAGCAGCAAACCTACAGACAACGGAGACTTGAGTACTAGACCCAGCATTGCAGAAGAAACATTTAGGAAAAATGCTCCATCCACATTAGATGATCTAAATCTATGTTTTTGGTGCCACTGACATCTTAGTGTCTTGCTGCTGGCTCACCATAGTCTGTTCTGTGTGTTGACATTGAAATTAGTTCTTCTTAATATTTTAAACTTTCATTGTTATGTGATTGTTACTTGTGATTTTTGCTTGGCTTTCCAAAGTGAATTATAAATACCTTTGTCTCAGAAAAGAAAGAAATCAATGTATTGGTGGTAATATATTGCATACTAATAAATCAGATTTAGATTAGCAAACCAGGGAAAACAGATTCTTTACTGATGATGCAATGTAACTACTGACTAATACGTTTCTAATTCTCCTTCTGAAGAATCTAACAGAACAAATACAGTTGTCTTTGCTTGACATAATACAGTGCTACCTCAGTTTAGGAATTTAATTCATTCCACAGTTCTGGGGAAGACAGCCTCCATTGTGTTAGTCACCTAATTCAGAGCTTATGAACAAAAGCAAAATTTTGCCCAACACTTCTGTTTAGAAACTGAATTGTTTTCTAACAGAGGCGTTCGTGAACTGAGGTATTACTGTACACATGGAATGTCACCTATGGCATGAGTGATTCCTCAGAGCAGGCGGAAACAGCTACTTCCAGTCATAAAGGAAAAATATGTCTCAGGGCATCAGGGTTTCATTGCCTTCAATTTCTCCTACCTAATTAATCAAACCTGACATGAAGTTATTAAACCTGCACATTCAATCCTAGAGGTATATAGGTATCCACTATTTTTTAAAAACGGATAATGGCAACTGTATTTGGAAAATTATTTGTAGTATAAATTGGCACTTTTTAACTGGTATCTTTTAAAAATACAACACAATATTTTCTTTCTTTCTTTCTTAGAATAGCTAGCATTCAAAATATTTCCACTTTATTTTAGGAAACCAAGCAAATTTCACACACAACTGTTGAATAGCAATCAATATTTAATGGAGAGATTAAAACTGAATAGTAGTTAGCATATACATCGCATAGTGACACAAGAAGTGGTGTCTGTTAAGAATCTTGAAAACTTACAAAATATCTTGAAACCTTAGTTCTCTCATTTATAAACTGGGATGTTCATATAATTCCTAAACTGTCAAAAAAATTAAGATACACTGGATAAAAATGAAGTGGCAGACAGTGCGCCCTCAGCAAACAGTATGTAGTGGTGTGTATCATTGCGTGCACTAAGAGAACCACTATAGAGAGCCCTTTCCTGGACCTCATCTCTGTCCAGAAGGTTTATATTTGTAATCTCATGGACAAGTTATTGGAATTCTAGTGAATTAATTCCAGTCAACCTAATCAACTTCCAGTGCAACTCAAGATGAGAATAAAAGACATATACGCATATATGTACATATATATGTGTGTGTGTGTGTGTGTGTGTGTGTGTGTGTGTGTGCATATATACATATAGTTATGGGGAGCCAATGGAATCCTAAATCCAACCAAGATAGTGTTCACCAGAACAAAGGCCATGACCCAGGGCCCCACCCTGGTTTTATTAATTCTCCATGAAGTGCGTGGCTCAGGGATGAGTGACAGTGTGAGTGGTGAGAAATATGTGAGTGCTGTGAGCTGGGCTAGGTAACAGGCCTAAAATCATCTCTGCAACTTGCAGAGGGAAAGAAATGTAGAGAGAGTAACCTGCATAACACAACTGAGGTAGTATCTAATATTTTGGGGTTGGTGCTTCAGCTCTGTAATGTACAATCTTTTTCGCCCTGGGTAGTCATAGCCTCTTTCTCAGGGCTCAGCCCCAGCTGACAGCGTGGAGCATGGCTCTCCATCCTGCCCCAGCTCAACCATGTTTTTCTAAGAGTCACTGCGGGGGGATATAGTGACTATTCACCTTGCTTCAAAGATCACACATCAGCTCCTCAGTCAGCCTAATTCACTTTACTTAAAGCCAATTGAAGGAACAAAGAAATGGCCTAGCCGGTTCTGTACATATCGGTACACGGAGATAGGGCCAGGTTTAGCCGAAGTGGAGGCAGTTGCTCTTCTTTCACAGAGGTTTTTCTGAATGGTTCCTCAAAAGCCACAGCAATTTCTGTAGAAGATGGGTCTTAACCAAGCCCCTGGCCAATGGAAATAATACTCTAAGCAGTAACTGCAGAATGTGAAAGGACAGGGACTGAGCAAAGCACTGTGAGTGGAGACCAAGGAATGAGGAGAGGAAGAACAAACAGAAAATAATATTAAAAGAGTGTATGCAAACTACTGGGAAAGTAAGCTTTAAAACCAGAAAAATACAGGATAAACTCCACTTCCCTCATCTTGGAACAGATCTTTATTTTTTCCATACTTAAATGTAATCATCTATAATATGGGAATAACATCTGTGCTGTGAGATTTTGGAATAGATTGTATATGAATATGTATATATATATATATATATATATATATATATATTTGATGTCCCATGGTAAGTCACAAATTATGAATTATCTATATATTATATATAGAGCACTATGGTATAGTGTTCAATATTATATTATATGTTTCTCTGCTTTATATTTATAATCTAATACAATAACTGATATATGTGGTTGCTCAGTGCTTGAGATAGATGATTGGAATTAATAAATGTCATACAGGATCTTAAAAACTAGACACAGAAATACATTATATAATTTCAGTAGGTAATTCTAAATTGTACCAATTGACTGTACAATTAATCTCAGAATCAGTCTCACCAGAAATAACATGAAACTGAGATTTTTAGGCAATTACATAAACAAAGCATGAACATTCAAGACTGACAAATGAACCAAATTCTGGGGTAGAATACAGAATAGTAAAAGTTAAAGTTGCAAAACAAAATTTTAATCTCATGACTTCATCTCATCAATATACACATTCATTAATTAAATTAATTAAAATTCAATATATTTTGTACTTTCCACGTATAATTTAGCAGACTAAGAAGTATTTGTTCCTAAGTAGTATATATTTAATGAGTATCATATAAAATGAATGATATGGTTATAATAAAAATTTTATGATATTTGATAAAAAAATTAAACATTGAATCGAAGTATTAATAGGGAATACAAATAGTAATTGATTTCAGCAAATGAGGACTTCAGAAGTATTAGTTTACCCAATAATTAGACATTTCAAAGAATTCTTAAGTGGTTTAATAAGAAATCTATATACAGCTTAAGAATAGGAAAGATGACATTTTTTCCTCATTTCTTTTATATTTAAGATACAAGTCACCTGACCAGACTTTCTTTGGAAAGATTATGTTGAGAGTTATTTAGGAAGAGGTGCAGGGATGGTGCAGGCCTGACATGGAGCGGCTGCCACCCCCAGCTGTGACTGCCCACCAGCTCCAGGCCGGCTCAGCTCCACTGCCCTATGGTACGGAGCCGCCGTGGGGAGCAGAAATGGACTGACTGAATCACGGGCTAGGCCAAGGCATCAGAAGATAGTTAGGAGTCTGACGGTGTTGTCTCCTTTTCCTTCTCTCTTTTTTATCTTTTCACTTTTCCACTTCTTTTCTTGCATTTTATCTTTCTTTTATTTCCTCTATTTTGCTCTCTGTTTCTGTTTGTTCTCTTCTGTAGCTGTTTTTATATTATTCTTTTTCACTCCTCAAAATGATCCTCTATCTCATTTCTCCCTCCTCCTCATCTTCCAATGATGAACCTTTCAAATTTTACTATATCATTCTCTGGTTCTCTACCTCCTCCAATTTTCCTACTATAAGTATAAAGCTTTGTGAATCTTTAGATAGCTATTTAATCCTATGCTATTATTGTTGAATTCTCTTCTCTTGTTAGTACAGGTAAAGTAGCTCCAGTTAGTAGATACAGGCATTAGGTAATTATGCGGTTCGTCTTTGTGTTTCACTATAATTTTAGGTCTCTTTTCTATTACTAAAGATGGTAATTATTGTTTGTTAAGGTACTAGTTTGGCTATTATTTTTGCTGATTTTATTACTATAGCCAAGGTGACACAGTTATTGCTAATAATTGGTACTTTCTGGATGCCAATATCTGGATGCCTTTGTGTCATAAATACTAGAGCTCATTTCCTGATAACTGGGTACTCTACACTACCACCTCCCTTCCCAGACAAATGGAGGTGTTTGGATCCCAGAGTAGAGGCAAAGGCCAGGAATTAGCCTTCTCTAGATGGAACTACTGAACATAAAGCATTAACTGAAGAGGTTGCCATACTGGCAACAAATATTTCCATCATTATCAACACAAAAGCCTTAGCTCAACAAACAAATAGACAAAACAAACAAGCAAGACATGAAACCAGAGGGCAACATAATGTCTCCCCAAACCCCCCAACCCCCCATAATTAAACCATGTGGCATTGAGGGTAAGGTGAATCAAAGAAACACAGACTAATTATCAAAAAGAATAGCAGAGGCCATAAAGCAACAAGTGAATATGGTGCTTGGCAATCTCAAAGAAGATGTACTAAACAAATGATGAGTCTAATACAAAAAGATCAGCAAGTTTACAGAAGTCAGAAAAACAAAAGCTAGATAAGCAAAATGAGATACACAAAATGATACAAATCATGAATAACCAGCATATGAAAGAATGGAGCCCATGAAAAGGCACTAATATGAAATTCAGGGGATTACAAACCTTTTTAAAAGTATAACTAGAAGTTACTGTGTATCACAGTATCAGAACTAGAGGACAGGGCTATTGTCAGTAAACAATTAATGGAAGATGCATAAAAAGAGATCATAACAAACCCATTCAACACCTGCTAGATTACACAAAGAAGAGTAAAATTAATTTGAATTAATTAGAAATTAGAAGACAGAACAAATGTCATAAAAATTTGTTTATGGAAATAATAGAAGAAAACTTTCCAGATATGGGGGGAAATTTTAACATACAGATAAATGAGACACATAGAACCTCCAATAACTACAATCAGCAAAGAACCATTCCATAGCACAGAATGTCCAAATCCCAGAAGTCCCACATAAGGAACAAATTTTAAAAGCTGTCAGAGTAAAACAATGGGTAATTTGTAAAAGTAAACCCACTAAAATTACAGCACAGTTCTCAACACAAATATTAGAGACCAAAACAGTATGAAGTGAACTATTTCAGGTCTTGGAAGAAAAGAGCTTCCAACCAAGACTGATTTATACTGCAAAATTACTTTCAAAATTGATGGAGAAATAAGTTATTTCCATTATAAAGACTATGCAAGAATTCATGACTACCAAATCAGAACTCCAAAAACTTCTCAAGCATGACCTGGGAAGAGGCAATCAAACCAGCAATGTCAAAAAGGAATATAGAATGACTACACCAGGGTGAGTGACCAGTTAAATAGAAGAGAATGGAAGAATTAGCCACAGAAAGACAATGCAATAAGAAATAAATCATTATATTTCAGTAATAAATCTCAATGTAAACGGTCTGAATTTCTCAGTCACATAGATGGGAAGAATGAATCAAGAAATAAAAAACATAACAAGAAAAATATTTAACACACATAAAAAAACTCATAGGTTAAAAATCAAAGGATGAAAAACAATATTCAAAGGTGTTGTAGTCAGGGGTTACAGGGAGAACAACTGCTACAGGACACAGTGTTTGTAATACTGTTTTATAATAGTCACCCAGAGTTATACACAAGAAAGTGCAGGAAAATCTATCCACAACACTAAGACCCAGGATATTTAGCCGAGGGCCTGGATCCCACAGCAATGTCTTGCAAGAGTCCCACTAGAAACCCAAAACACATGACATTGCCTCCCACAGTTCCAACTGGGAATCTAAGAGCCCACAATAAGGGCTCACGCCAGTCTATTTACGGTTCTGTGCCGGGACGGCCAAAGGTCAGCAGTGGAACTAGGAAGTCTGTGCCAGCAGAGTGAAGGAGCTGTGCAGTGGGTTGAGGGTTCTACATGGGAGCCGAGAAGTCACGCTCAAAAGAAGAAGCGGGGCTGCCCTGAAGAGCACCACAGCCATCCCCAACGGCGACGAGGTCCCGCTCTCCTCCGACGATGGACAGTCGAGCACAGGTCAGGAAGCCCAGCGAGACAAGCTTCTCCAGCACACAGCCTCCCCTCCGGAGCCAGGAAGCGATGCACAGTGTGAGGAGCAGAGCTCCTGCACCGTGAACCACAGCCACTCTCACCGATGAGGTCCCGAGCTCCTCCGACGATAATGGCCGAATCCATATTGGGGAAACCAGCATGACAAGCACCTCCAGAAGCAGTGGCTCAAACAGCAGCTCTTGGAAGAACCCACAAGGCCTCCTTCTTCTTCTCCACGTCCCTATTTATGCTGGCAACTTTCTTCAGGTGGAGCATCTTTACTCAACACCAGCTGAATTAATTCAGCTGGTGCTAAGTTGACCACCAGTTTGCAATCCATAACAAAAGGCATGGGAATCTGAAGACAAGAGTAACTATCCTAATATCAGACAATGTAGACTTCAAACCAAAACTAATTGTAAGAGGTGAATATATTGACAACATGCTGATTAAGGGAACAATTCAGCCAGAAGGAACAAAAATTCTAACATATATACACAGAAAAACTTCATAAAACAAGTACTAATGGAAATAAAAGTTTATATAAACCTGAGCACAAATATAATGGGGGACCTCAACACCCCACTGTCAGAAATAGACAGACTCACTAGACAAAAAAATCAGCAAAAAAGTATCAGAGTTAAACAAAACCTTCCAACAAATGAGCTTGATAGACAATGACAGAGTCTTCCATTCCATTCAACAACAGCAAAATATTCATCTTCCTTGTATCATCTTCCTTGCAGGACATGGAACTTTCTGCAAAACAGACCACAAAGTATCCTTAATATCCCATAATGTATGCTTAAGTAAATGCAAAGCAATAGAAATTAATGATGCATACTATCAGAAGATAGTGTGATAAAACTAGAACTCAATGGCAAAAGAAAATACAAAATTATGCAAGTGTATGAAAATGAAGCAATACCCTATTTAACAATCAAGAGATTAAAGGAGAAATCAAGGAAGAAATAATGCAAGGCCTAGAATTAAAGAACAATGCCAGTACAATATAGCAGAAACTATGGGACACAATAAAAGCAGACCTGAGAAGGAGGTTCATAGCTGTGAATTTCCACATCAAAAACACATAATAAGCCCAAACAAATATGCTAATAATGTACTTCAAGTTCCTTAAAAATTCTAATGTACAAGAAAGAACATAATAAAGATCAGAGCATAAATCAAAGAAATTGAGAATAGAAACTACCAAGAATCAATGAAGAGCTGTTTCTTTGAAAGAATTAACAAAACAGACAAACCCTTAGTGGATCTCATCAAAATAAAAGATAAAGAAAAGAAAAAAAAGAAAAAAACTCAAGTTAATGCAACTAGAAATGTAAAAGTTGAAATCACAAGAGATACCACTAAAATTCAGAAGATAATTAGCAACTACTTCACAATCCTGTAGGCCAGTAAACTTTAAAATTCAAGGGAAATGGTTAGATTTTTTAATACATATGAAGTACTAAAAGTGAGCCATGAAGATATAAAAACCCTGAAAAATCCAGTAACAGGCAATGAAATTAAAGCAGTAAGAGTCTACCAATTAAGGAAAACCCAGGTCCTGCTGGATTCACTACTGAATTCTGCAAGAACTTCGGGCAGGATTTAACATCGATACTCTTTAAGCTATTTTAAGAAATTCTGAGGGAAGGAATATTCTCAAAGACATTCCTAGAAGCCAGCATTACCCTGATTTCAAAACCAGACAAGTATCCAACCAAAAAAGAAACATATAGGCCAATATTTTTGATGAACATAGATGTAAAAGCTCCAACAAAATGCCAGGAAATGGAATGCAACAAGTCATAAAGAACACCAAGAAGGCCTTGACCCAGGGATGAAAGGATGGCTCGTCATACATAAATCAGTAAGTGGAATACGTCATATAAACAGATAAAAATCACATGATTACCTTGGTAGACACAGATAAAGCCATTGGCAAAACCTAACATGCATTCATGATAAAAACACTGAAGAAAATAGGTATAAAAGGATGAATGCCAATTTAAAAATTTTTATGGAACCAAAAGAGACCTAGAATAGCAAAAACAATCCCAAGTAACAAGAAAAGCAGGGAGTATCACAATCCTGAATCTTAAGCTATATTACAAATCCACAGTGTAAAAACAGTATGGTACAGGCATAAAAACAGACATGAGAATCAGTGGAACAGAATAGTCATGGCAAACCTGTGGCACACACGTCATTGTGGGTTTTTTTTTTTAAGCCAAAAGATATTAATGGAGAGTTGTTTTTTTCTAAACTAAATCCTCAGGATTCAGGTTTAATCGCAATGTTGGCACTTCGTGATAAACAAGTGGCTTTTTGGTTGCAATTTGGCCTTTGATCTCTAAAATGTTCCTCATCACTGGAATAGAGGGTGCAGAAACAATCACAGACACATGCAGCTAGCTGATCTCTGACAAAGCAGTCAAAAATGTACAGCGGAAGAAAGATACCCTCTTTACAAGGGTTAAAACTGATCATCCACATGCAGAAGACTGAATCTAGACCTATATTTCTCAACATGTAATAAATTAAAAACAAAATTGATAAAAGATCTAAATGTAAATCAGAAACACTTAATCTTCCGAAAGATGAAATAGATAAAACTCTGGAAGACATAGATGTATGCAAAGACTTTCTGATCAAAACTCCAATGGCAGAAGAAATAGTACCAAGAATAAAAATATGCACTCTTATGAAACTAAATATTTCTGCATAGCAAAGGGAACAATCAACAGTGTAGAAAAAAATTTGCAGAGTTGAAAAACATAATTTGCTAGCTATTCCTCAGAGATAGAATTAATATCTAGAATATAGAAACAATGCAAAATATACCTCCCAAAAAAAGATTCAGTGGAAAAAAATGGGCAGGCAAAATGAATAAACATTTCTCAGAAAAAGTATGAATGACCAATAAATACATGAAAAGATGTTCATCATATCTGGCCACTAGGAAAATGCAAATTAAAATCACACTAAGAGTCTATCCTGCTACAGAAAGAATGATCATCCTTACGAAATCAAAAAAGAGCCAGTGCTGGCAAAACTGCAAGGAAAAAGGAACCGTCAACACTGTTAGTGAGAATGTAAACCGGCATGGCCACTGTGGAAGCCCGAATGGAGATGTCTCAAAAAACTAAAACTAGAAGCACATTCCTCTTCTAGGTATCTTCCCCCAAGCGTTAATATCATCATGAATACCCATATTTATAGCAGCACAATTCATGATAGCTGAATCTTGGAAGAAGGCTATATGCCCATAAACAAGTAAATGGGTAAAGATAATGTGATAAGTATTTCACAATGGAAACTACTCTACCATAGAAAGATAAACTAGAGTTATTTGTAGAAAAATGGTTGCACATTGGGACCATAGTGTTAAGTGAAATAAAGCAGACACACATGATGAAATATCACATGGTTTCTCTTACATAAGAAAACCCCTAAAATAAAGAGCAAAATAAAGGATACTAAGAAATAAAAAGATATTTCTCATATGGGAAGGGACAGAATAAGAGATAAAGGAAAAGGGTCGGGGAAGAGGTTGAGCAAAAGAAGTAAGATGTGTCATGTACATGTATCAACTCATCATTAGGAAAGTAATCATATATTGGAAACATGTTCTAATAAAAATAAAAACTGGAAAAAGTATACAAATATATGTGTAACTCCTTTGACACTATTAAGATTGTCAATACAATGCAAAATTACAACTTCCAAATCATTCCAATTTTCACTAGTGTCAATATGTGAAAATATGAACATGTGGAGAACCTGTTATTAATAAAGTATTTTGGGATGTTTTTTGAAATGTCAAAAAAGAGACAGAGAGTGAAAATGATCAAAGCATTTTATGTGCATGTACAAGTTTGCTAAAATGAAACCCATTAATCTCTATGACTAATTAAAAAAGAATGAAGAAAGAGGAGATGGACTCATTTAGAACACAGAGGAAAAGGGTCTAAGAAGCTGATGTACTAAATTGTACACTAGCAATACAAGAATGAACTCCTTCATGGCAGAGATATAAATGATAAACATAAATGAATAATGCAGAGGTAGACCGAATAGAATTCAAAAACAGGAAGACATCACAGGGTGGTGGAGCCTGTTCTACAAGGGAGGAAATTAAAGACATGAGAGAGATGAACATTGTTCTGAAGATCTTCCCAGGATACCACGGGGACATATACATTTGCAGGAGAAAAAGTTCCATGATTACCCATGAATTCATCTCTACTAGCTGGCAGGTAGCAACATCATTATAAAAGAATGGTAACAGTTTTGTGATTAATCATTTGGATTCTCTGAGATTTGCTCTCAGTAATTCCTTCTTTTCAATCAGTTTATGTACTATTATTTGATTTGCTAATTATTCATTTCCTACTCTTAATCATTTCAGTATTCATTAAGTCCACTAGATAGAAAAAAAAGGTGGTAAATGGAACTCAAATTAGTTATCTTTGCTGTTTCCCAAGAATATTCTTTAAAAACTGTTCACAAGAGATATAGGCTTATAAACAGTGTTTACTTTTTACCTCCCATTAATAACCAAGAGGAACATAAGTGACATACCATTGATCTATGGACACTTTAACAACCAATTGCTTTTCACCTGAACTTGAGATTTTACTGTTATCAGACACAAACATGGAAGATATTTGTCTCTTTAATCCAAGGAATGGCTGTATGTGTGGAATTATTCTTTACAGTCTACCTCATTGTAAGAAGGCTCACCTGGAATTATGTTAAAAACTCATGACGATACTCACAGGCCATTACCTGTTAATGTGTACGGTAGAAAGCACTTCTAACTTTTAAGCAAATGGAATTTGTAATTAAATGGATAAAATGTAATTAAATGCAAACGGATAATTTGTAATAAAATACTCTAATTTTGTTTGAAGGTAATTATACATATAGCACATAAGGAAATCAATCGGAAGCTAAGCAATTATTTTCTGTTAAACTTCTTAAAAGTAATGCTGCCAAACTTGTAGAGTCCTTGGCTCTTTGAGATGAATAGCAAAGAAGTATTTATGAATGTTGGTTTCATCACCTCTCTGGTATCTAGAAGTTTCAACCGGCTGAATGCAATTCTGAGTTCATAAGATATTTTTCTGTGGACTTTTATCATTGCCTCACAAACTACTCCCCGCTGAATTAAATACTGTACTACTTCGGAAAACACATGTTTGCCCTAAGGAATGGGAGACATAAAACAACCAAGTGAATACGGTGAACTCAGCTGAGATTCTAAATGCAATTATTGTTATAGCAGGATACTAGTCTTAAAATCTTTAAAAAATTTTTTCAACTGTATATTTTTGAGGGGAGAATGGAGATGTCTGAGTTCAAAAAAGTAAGCTTAGAAAATCAAGAGATGTGGATTAGTAGATAATTCTTGGATGACAAGAAAAGAACGTGAAATGATGCAAAAGCTGACCTTCTTACTTCCAAAACAAGTAGACCAGTTATTTGTCAGGTGAAGAATATACAATTACATTCTAAAAATATGAGAAATGATGTCACCATGCTTGCTCTCATTATTTCTGCTTGCATCCAAAAACGTTTATAACATCTTAGTCTGGGAAGATATAAGAAACACATATACCTACACTGGATGCTATTAAAGGTGACAGTTCTGGGAGAAAACAAATGTTTTGAAGTACTGAGGATCAAGTCCTTGGGTAATTTTCCACAGAGCTGTGTGCCTGTAGCTTTTTATTTTACTTTGAGACAGGTTTAGGAAAGCTATTTAGGCTCAGATTTGAAACCTCAGTACTCCTGCCTCAGCCTGGAGAGTAGCTGGGATTGAGAGCACAACCACGGCTGGATGAAAAGTTACTTTTTAATAATAGGTAAAACAAGCCTAAACAAAGGCAGTTGTGTTTAGGGTTCTATAATAGTATGCCAATTTTCCTGAAACTTACTAATTAAATTGCTAATTCAAAACGAGTATGAAAATGCCTGTAGTTAACTGCACAGGCCAAATAGTTTATTTTATTTTATTTAACCTCTATTCGTGTGTACAGAGTCGTACTACATAATGGTTACACGCGCTGTAAGGGATTGGCACATGCGCATAACACATTTCAGGTCGCTTCCTTTTCCTTTCTTCCTCTACTCCCTTTTATTTTTCCAGCATCAGATTCTCTTACAAGACTTTAAAAAGCTAATTATCATTTATACAGATTGAAAACCAGACTAATAGGCCAAAGAACATGAAGTTTGGAAGAAAACTAAAAACCACTTCAGAACTGTATCTGTAATTTGCGCTACCACAGAAACCTTTGATTTTCAAATTCAGATTTTCAAACGGGAGCGCAGAAGAGCCATGTGTGGCTTAGTCCTTAATAAGGGGACCTCGAAAAGCAGTTCTGATGCAAAGGGGTTTCTCCCCATTGAAGCTTATGTCTAAGAGTTGTGTCTATGTGCGGAGTTTGGTGTGCAGCAAGATGATACACACCTTTAGGACAAAAACAAAGAATGGTTATAAAATCACTACCTAGAGACCCAAACTTCAAGTATGTGTGAAAACAGAGAAATGCTTATTAGTTTCCTAATCTCCTAAGGCAGTTATGCAGTTTCCTACTTGAGCAAGAAGAAAAAGAAAATTAAAAGAAATAACAGAGAGAGGGGGCAGAGAGAGATCCAAACAAAAAGAAGGAAAAGTACAGCATGAGAAATGAACCAATGGGAGTGAGAGTCTGTGCTGCCTGTTGATTGTAAGATCTTTCTGCTTGGTCAACGACACATACACAGGCAGCAATGCAGTAATGCCAGAGGATAATTTGGGTAATTTATTAGGTCTATAACAACTCTCATTTTCATTATCATCACATTATCTTTTGCATTCACTGTTCCTAGCTTGAAGTGCAAAATGCAGATGGCAAGTTTCTGTGAGAAAGCACATTGTTTCATTGTTTAATGCTTTGAAATGAAGATGTATAATAAATTGTACATTAACCACTTATTTAGCAATAGTTTATAACCAGACTCAGGCATCTGTAGAAAAGTCTATTACTAGTCATGTGCCACAACATACGTAAGAGTTAAATTTATAAACCATGGACATTAGCATTTCACACAGAAATGCTAATGATAGATATTTGAAAATAATATCACCAAAAAATAATCGGTCTAGTGAAAAATTTCGAAGGTTCCAACAGGCTGCAGCTAGACAAGGAAAAAGGATAAATAATGTTGCAGATTCTGCTGTTTTTTTTTTTTTCTTCTCCTTATTTTCTTAATTAGAAAAAGAGGTAGAAACAGTGTTATCCAGCTTCAGGGAACACATTTTTGGAAGCTGTTTACAAAGAACACACTAGCAAAAGAACTTGCACATTCTGGCTATATTGATAAAATATTAGAGGTTTATATTTTATTCAGCTATTATTCAAAAATAAACATTGTTCACAGTCAAAAGAAAAGTCACCTGAAGCTTTTTATCAGAATGTCTCATGTTACTTAGACACAGAGACAGCACAGCTATCTAAGATTACAAGGTAAATGTAAAACTCTTGTCTATCTTTGAAACGAGGTTAAAGTAATTTAGGTTTCATTCCAGTAACATACACTACATGAAAATGGACTTGAGTCTTGCCTGTGTGTTTGAACATAACTGAGGATGTGAGTAATTCCATCACATTTATCCATCTCATGTTTGTAAGACAACTAAAAATATTTTAATTACTAGATATTTAGAAGGAGTGTACAACGGACTCTCTCATTTTGTGGAAGTGATATTTGTGTAATTCTGTGTTTTGGAAAGTGTATATAAAGACTCCCTTTAAATGAGCATTTGCATAGCAAATGTATCTATTTTTAAAAGCAGATCTTTCTATCTCCATTAAAAACCTATTCTTCATTCTTCCTACAGACATGTGCTCACATGCATGTGTTACACTCGCATCCCAAATTCTTGATTTAGTTTTCATGAGAGGAACAATATGAGGCACACGATCTATTTGTGAAGCCCTGCTTGTTGTCAGGCATCAACCAGACAATGAATCACATTTCCTGTGGCTTCTGTTTGCATTCTCTCAAAGTTCTAAATTTGGTTAATTCCTACTCGGCCTTTTTACTTTGCATGTTTAATGGAAATATCAAACTTTCACATGCCCCACACAGAATTTTTAATATCTATTTAACTTTTTCTTCTTCAGTCGACTCTACTTAAATCCCCCACCAGCTTTTTAAATTCATCATGCCTTTGTCTAATACCTTTTCAGGCTATACTTCTCTTGTATTTTTGATTCTTCTCTTTTCTTTACTGCCAGCTCCATGCTGCTAGTACACCCCTAATATTCTGTCAGCTCAAGTAATCATTTTCTTTACCTTCTCCAGTTACAAATTTGTCTCCTAAACCGACTTCCTGGTTTTGTTCTTGACTCTGAAAAGTCCATTTTCCAAAGGGCAGCGAAGTGAAGGATTTGGAACTTAACCATTCTAACCACTGTCATTGAGCTATGGAATCAGTTTCTCTTTATTGAGGTGTAAGGAAGATGAATTTAGCCTTGTTCTTAGCTTGGCAAACTTTTTGGCAGGCTCCTTCTTGACTATGTCACTTGCCCTCTGTAGATTTCCACATATATGTGCTTTACTTTCATCAGGTCTGCGCCAGAGCTGCCCAATAGGAATCTCCTGTGATGATGGAGCTATTCTAGGATCTGGGTGGTCAGACATGATAGTGATGGAACATAAGTCACTTCTGAAATATGACTAGGGAGTCTCAAAATGGAATTTTTAATTTTATTTATTAAAAGTAAACAATTCAAGTAATCATGTAAGGTTAGGGATTTACTGTATTGGAGTATATAAGTCTGTTCTAAGCAATAGAATTGTCAGGTTAATATATATTTTTTGAAGCAATATTACCTAATATTAAATTGGTCTGTAGACTTCATGGTTTTGTTTTATTCAACCAGCAATATATATGGAATTATCTATTTTTTCTTGACTCTATCTAGCATTTGTAGCTTTTCTATTTCTAGATATGTATGATATAGTATATCATTAATGACTTCATTTCTATTTCTCTGTGTGATTCTGTGCTATGCATACTTCCATTGGTCACTCTCGCTTCCTCTTTTTAATTATTAATTTTTCCATTGGATTATTTTTAATTACAGGGATTGTATTTTCCATGATATGAAGCACATCCTGTACTTAATTCTGCACCTTCTACTTCATTTCAACTGTCTAGTCTTTTGTTACACACTCATTTATAGTTCTAAAATATGCCTAGCATTTCCCTCACTACTTCAGTGTCTTGTTTAGGAAACATGATGTCTTACATGTATTCTCCTCTATTTACTGGAAAAGCAGACTCATGAGGATATTTCTGTGTGTATAGAGCTAAAGTATAAGGGCTCTGGAACCACAATATTTTTTCTAAATCACAAATTTGCTTTTGAAACATTAGGAAACAATCAAATCTCTGACTCATTTCCTTTGTACCAGGGAACAAAAGAAGAATGCTAATTAAATTACAATATCTATCTCACAGAGCCATTTTGAGGTTTATACATGTCGAGCAAGTAAAAGAGTTAAAAAGACATTCAGCATACCTTGCTATCTATGATTATACTAAAGGTTTATAGTCTTTCTCTCTATGGCGGGCTGTCATATATCATATAATAATGAGTCTGTATTGTGTCTTTTATATGTCTGTCCAAATAACAAAATACTCTTTATTAAGTATTTTTCTTTCCTATCTTGAAGATCTTGAAATTCACTAGTCTGATTCCAGATACACTTTTCTTTTTCATTGGTTTGCACCAGTCCATGTTATTTAATTTAGTATAGATCTAAATTTTGATTCAGCAAAGACTTTGTTTTTTATCTAAAAAAATTATTTTGACTATTATAACCTTATAATTCCCCATATTAACTTAAAATTAGTTGTATTTTATTATAACATGAATGTATTACAATATACTATTTATTACAGTATTCCAAGATATGGGATATTTATTCATGTTTAGTTTATTTTAGACCTTCAAGTAGTCATATTATTTTTCTTATTAATATTTTGCATATAAATTGCTTAACATATTATTAGATATATTTACAAGTGGAAGTAGTTCTATGTTAAAATTATATCTTTGTTTACTTCATATGTAGAGAATTGCTACTTAAAGTTATATATTGATGAGGGATACCAAGATGGCAGAGCAGTAACCAGCATAGAAATAACCTCTCTGAGAGTCATCATCCAGATGGTAGAATACAGCAACATGAGGAAGACAAGAAGTGGGTCCCCTGGGCCAGAAAGAATCTGAAGTGTGAATTGCAGCCCACAGAGGGAGAGTGAAGGGAGAAATTTAAACAAAGAAGAAGGAGGCAGCCAGCAGTGCCTTCTTCCTGAGACAGGACTCACTATGTAAGAGGAGCAGCTAAAACCTGCAGGTGCACGGTGATGGCTGGTGACACCAGACGCCTCCGTGAAGAGATGTGGCAGTGGAGGGGCACAATATACTTGAAGGACTGAACTCGCTGGTGATAAGTGCTGAGGGTTTAGTCCTCCCATGGGTGAGAGCAAATGACCTGGAGCTATCTTGGACATGAACCGGCTGAGATCACAACTTAGAACTGTGGCTGGCTCCATCTAGCAGCTCCCAGCTGGGCTTGGACCCACAGGAGGTGTTCAGGTGGTGGTGAGCCGGATGAGTCTGTATCCCCCAGAAAGTGCTAGCTCACTGAGGTTATCCACCTCCCCACCAGAAAGTTACTGCTGGCTTACCAGGATAGATTGGCATGCATTGGGACTCTGTCTCTACAGATGATCTACCAGTGAAGGCAGAAACAAACCTGTAAGTGGATCTTTTTCTTTTTCCTCTCTCTTGTTTACTTCTTCTTGTGCTGGTGGTGGGCTTGTTTTCATTTTTTTCTTTGTTTTTTTTTCCTCCCTCATTGTCTGATCTTGTTTTTATATTAATGTAAATGTGGTTTCTAACTTCTTTGTCGTTGTGGTTCTTTTCCATTTTTCTTTTTATCTGTTCCTTCTCTCTTTCCTCCAGTCCTCTGCACTAGTTTCCCACAGTTAACACAGTTCCCTTGTCCTCCAACCTTCTAATCTCTTCCTTTACTTCTACTTATCTATTTTCTCCTGATTATATTTTAAATTTAACCCTGAGGGCAACACTGACATATTAAGCACTTGTATACTGCATATGGTTTTCTGCTTTATTTTACATTTTGTTACATAACTAAAAATCTAGTTCCTGTGGTTAAAAGTGGAAAATTAATGATTAGCTCAGTTTGTTATTTTCTAGGCTGTGTTTGATGCTATTGGTACCACTGTAGCCAAAAGTGACATAATTGTTCTAAACAACTGTTTTTCATGGTATCTCACAACTGAGATTGATTAAGTGTCATAGAAAATACTGTGGCACAGTGCCAAAGAACCAGGGACTAGGCCAAAGAAGGAGCAACTTCTCATCCCCAACAAATTAAAGAGATAAGATCTTCCAAAAGACTCAAAACCCAAAAACCAATTATACTTCAGAGAAGTAGTCATTACCAAAGGGTCCTAAATACTAGCCATAAAGCAACCCACTGCAGGCAATTTATAAGCATCATCCCAAGGATTAAACTAAAAAAAGAAAGGAAATGTGAAGACACTTAATCAAGATGCAACCCCAGACATCCAGTTCACCAAAGGCAAACCCAGGGGGCAATGAGGTGGGACAGTCTGAGAGCCTCCCACATGGCCACTCTGAAGTGGTAGCAGCAAAACAATTGAATGAGGCTCTGGAAAAAAATCAGATCAGAAGTAATCTCTTAGATAACTGCAGAGATGCTGTCCAAAACAAAGACCATGCTTAGTGATGCTAGAGCAGATACACACACACACACACACACACACAAAAAAAAAATCATGAACTTAAGAAAATTATGGAAGCTGTGAATGCTCAGCATAGGAAAGAAATGAAACCCATAAGGCAGGTTCAAACATATGTCGAGGAGAACAAAAATTCCATTGAAAATACTCACAGCAGTTTAAGCCAATGAAGTTGTAGTGGTGACTATTTTACTTTGGAATTACATCCTAGCCCAGGAGCCTCAAGGTAAAGGTAGTGAGATATTGTCGTGAGATCGTCTAGAACCTGTGAAAGGGTGCAACAAAAGCAGAGGGAAAAGCAAAGCTAATAACATTTCAGCCTGGGGAGTTCTGGTGTAGAATGGCCCTGTAAGTTTGTGCTGAAGGGATGTGAGGTGAGCAGCACTTGTATTTCCAGGTTGCTTAGTCCTTGAGCAGAAGCTGCCCCAAGGGGAATGAGGAGAATCTTGGGTAACTCTGTTCTCTGCAACTGGAAATCTCTGGATAGTTGACTGCTGAACTCCTTCAACTGTCAGATACCCAGAAGCAAGGCCAAAAAAATGCTTTCCCCTTGAGAAAGTTGTGTTGTACTGAGAGTATTTGTCAGAGAAGTGTAGGAAGGAATACGAAGAAAATCTCTTCAGACTGAATCATCTGTTCAAGCAGGGGCAATGCTGATTTAGATTGGTTCGATGGGTAACTAACTTGTTGGACTACACTGTTTCATGATGATTACTGTCTTCTATAACATATATTGTGATTTTGCACTTTTCATTTCTAATTGCTTTTTCTCTCCTTCTTTTGCACAGTTTGGCTAAAGGTTTATCTATTTTGTTTGTTCTTTCAAAGAACCAGCTCTTCAGTTTGTTGATTCTTTGCATGATTTAGTCTCTTGCATTAATTTCTGGTCTGGTATAATTTTGAAGAAATGGGCAGATTCCTAGATGAATACAAATTACCAAAACTAAGCCAAGATGATGCAAAAACTTTTGAACAACCCAATAATGAGCAATGAAATTGAAGTGTTTGTTTTTTTAAACAAACCAACTAGAAAAAGTTCAGGACTACAGGGAATCACCACTGAATTCTACAAAAACTTTAATGATATCACGTTACCAATGCTTCTCCAACTCTTCAATGAAACTGAAAGGGAAGAAGTGCTTCCAAAATCCTTGTTGGAAGTCAGCATCACTCTGATTCCAAAATCAGGCAAAGATCCAAATATAACAGAAAAGCACAGCACAATCTCCTTAATGAGCATAGATGCAAAAATCCTCAATAAGATACTGAATACAAATATCATCAAAAGGGTCATGCATCATGACCAAGTTGATTTCATCCCAGGATTGAAAAGATGATTTGACATACAGAAGTCAATAAATATACTACACCACATAAACATAAGCAAGGACAAAAGTCACATGATCATCTCAATTGACACAGAAAAAGCTTTTGACAAAATCTAACACACTTCATGATATAAACCCTGAATAAAATAGATATAGAAGGGCTGAATCTGAATTTGCTAAAAGCTGCTTGTAACAGACACCACTGTATTAAATGGAGAAAAGCTAAAAACTTGCCCTCTAAAATCAGGAAAAAGACAAGGATGTCCACTACCACCACTTGTGTGCAACATAGGACTTCAAACATTAGCCAGAGTAATCAGGCAAGAGAAAGAAATAAAAGATGCATGCATAGGGAAAGAAGATGTAAATTACCATTTTTTTTTTTTTGCAGATGACATGATACTCTACACAGAAGGCCCAAAGACTTCCACTTAAAAACTGTTAGGGTTTATAATCAATTTCAGCAATGTTATAGGATACAAAAATTGATAACATTTGTGTATACCAATAATGAACTCAGTGAAAAAGAAATTAGAAAAATAACACCATTCATAATAGCATCCAGAAAAGTTAAATTAGAAATTAACCTTTCAGAGGAAAAGAAAGATTTCTACAGAGAAAACTATGCTAGTCCGGTGGTGTACAACTGTAATCCCAGCACTCAGGCTGCTGAGGCAAAGGGGTCTCTAAATTCAAGGCCAGCCTCAAAGACATAGTGAAATCCTATCTCAAAACAAAACAATACAAAACAAACAAAACAACTATACTATATCAGAAAATGGAAAAATGTTCTCTGCTCCTGAATAGGCAGAACCAATGTTGTCGAAATGGCAATCCTCCCAAAACTGTTATACAGATTCAACACAACGCTAATCAAAATAGCAATAGCTTTGTTCATAGAACTAGATAAAATCCTAAAATTCATGTGAAACCAAAAGATGCCCAGAGTAGCCAAAGAAGGCTTGGGAGATAAGAGCAAAGCAGTAGGCATCACAATACCTAACTTCAAGTCATACTGTAAAGCATACTATACTTCAAGTCATACTATAAGGTGAGAAAAATGGCATGGTACTGCACAGAAACAGACATGTGGATAAATGGAACAGAACAGAAGATGCATAAATGTCCTCAGACATATGTGGCTACTTGATCTTCAGCAAAGGAACCAAAAAAATAAATAGGAGAAAGATTCCTTATTTAACACATGGCATTGTGAAAACTGGGTACTATATGCAGAGGGTTGAAGCTGAACCCATATCTCTTACCATGTAGTAAACCAAAATTAAAATGGACCAAAATTAAAACATTAAAACTGAAACAATTAACCTATTGGAAGATAAAATGGGTAAAATACTTGAAGTCATAGGTATAGGCAATGACTTTATGAACAGAACTTCAATAGTAGAAGAAATAACAAGAACCCACAAATGGGATTATATCAAATTGAAATTCTTCTGCACTGCAAAGGAAACAATCAGTAGAGTGAAAAGATGTTATAATTTGTGCCTGGATGTACCCCAAAGCTTTGTGCAGTCATAGGGTCAGGCTTTTTGGAGGCAGCTGAATCTAGAGTTTGTGACTGACTCAAGGTCAAATGCTAGGATTAAGGATGTGAGTGCTGTACCCACTGTAGGGCAGGTAGCCTGCGTACAATACAAGGGACAGAGAGAAGCTTGACTTTTTCTCCATTCTTGTTGCTTTTGCTGTCTTTCACCTCCATGAACTCTTGTCCCTCCACCATGTGCCACTTTGCCTTGGAGCCAGCTGGTTATGAACTGAAACCTCCACAAACTGTGAGCTAAATAAGCTTTTTAACCCCTTTAACTTTGGACGTTGGGTGTTTTGTTCCATCAGTGAGTAAAGTAACTAAGACAAGACACAACAACAGAGAGGGAATTTTTTTGCCAGCTACACCTCAGACAGAGGACTAACATCTACTATGTATAAAATAAACTCAGTAAAATTAGATGACCCAAAATAAATGACCCAACACAAAATGGACAAGTAAAATGAACACACTCTCTCAGAATAAGTAAAGGTGGTCCATCAAAATGTGGAAAAAAATGTCAAGCATCTCTGGCCATTAGAGAAATACAAATTAAAACAATACTGCAATATCATCTTACACTAGAGAGGATGACAATCATCCAGAGATCAAACAATAACAAACATTGGTGAGGCTGTGGTGAAAAAGGAGGCCCTCTTCACTGCTGCTGGGAATGGACTCTAGTACAACCACTATGGAAATCAGTATGCAGAATTCTTAAAGAACTAAAATTAGAAATTCCATTTGAGCCAGTCCTTGCCCCTTGGTGTCTTCCCAAAAGAGCTGGAGATGTAATATTACAACAATACATGCATACCAACATGTATAGCAGCACAAATCATAATAACCAAATCCTGGAAGCAAGCTGAGTGTCCACTAACAGATGATGAAAAGAACAAATGTGCTATCTGTACACAGTGTAGTACTACTAGGCTATAAGGAAGGATATATTTGAGAGATTTGTAGGAAAATGGATACACTTGGGGAATACAATATTAATGAAATAAATAAAACAAGCCTAAATAGCATATGGTGTCTTTCATTTGGGTGAGGCAAAGTGTAACTAAAGAGGAAAATAAAGGTTTGATAGAAGAATACGGTGAGACAAACCTTTTGCAAATAGGAAAGCGTCCAAGAGACCAAGCGCAAAGGTGGGTGGGGAAGAGAAGGAGAAGTAAAAAGATTTAAGCTGTGTCATGTACACATACCAAACACCCACAAGGAATGGAAGCATCGTATGTTGTAAATATTAACTAAGATAACACTAATACTATTACTAGCAAGAAGGGAACCTAGAGAGGGAGGAAGTGGGGGAATAGGAAGGAGGAATCATAAAGAATCAAGATTTTTATGTATGTTTCCTACTCCCTATGATGAATATAAACTGCATGCATTAGAAACATGTACTAGTAAAATAAAATTTAAGAAAAGCAAACGAGGTAACCAAATACCCAAGAAAAATCTCATGTGCAATAAAAGGGAACTTGTATACAACTGTGGAAGTCAAAATGTTGTGTATTGTTTTGTATAGAACATATTTAATTAATTAGCTGAAGTACATACAGAAGGATGATTTTCAGTGTTTAGAACTTCTCTCTGTGGAAGCCTGGAAATTTTACTATGTCTCAGTGAGTCATTGAGAAGTAGGAAATTTGTGAATATCCTGAGCAAGAATTGCTCGAACTTTGTAAAGAAGAATAAATATTGCCTGATATCTGCAGCTTTAATTTCAACAGTGCCCTCCCACAAAGTATCAGGGTCTGCAGAGACAGAAGGTTGTCTCATTTAGTGTCTTATTGCTCTCCTACTCTTTATTTTTCTTTTTCTTCCAACCAAACCATTAGTGGAGGAATAGATGATTTTATGAATTTTCAACCTAATAATTTCATTTGAAAAGAGGAAACCAGGGTGAACTTCATTTATACCACCAGTTTTACATCAAAGATACCTTTAGAAAAATTATATGTGTATTTTATAAGATAGCTGTGTTCTAAGTGGAGGCATTATAAAAATGGTTTCTACTTTTAACACAACATGATACCCATAGGACAAAGCCTTAAGTCTCTTTATTTGATAGCCTACCTCAGAGCAGCTCCTCTCCCTTGTAAAAGACTTGCTTGTTCAGTCTCCCAAAACTGATATAGCTCAGATTTATATGAATTTTCACACTGTTTTGCTCATTAAATTCAAGGAAATTTTTGCATACCTTTTGACTTATTTGTATGTCTGTAGAAATGGCATATCTTAAGATGATTTGTTGTAGTATGATGTCATTAAATCTTTCAGGAAGAGACTTCTAAGTTGAATAGCTGGGTCAAACAGAATTTGTTTTTTTGAGGTATTTCCACACTTATTTCCATAATATTTTCACTTTTACATTCTCATCAACAATATGGAAGAAGTATTTTTTGCCCTGCAACTTTTGTACATTTGCTGCTTTTTTGAGTTCTTGATGACAGCCATTCTTCCTGGGGTGAAGTGGAATCTCAGTGTTGATTTAGTTCGCAGTTTTTTAAGGAAAGAGACACTGAACATATTTGCATGTTTTTATTGGCCATTTATAATTCTTCTCATGAGAAGTGTTTATTTCAATTGACCATTTTTAATGAGATCTTTTATTTTGGGCGGTGGAATTTTATATATATATATATATATATATATATATATATATATTCACCATATTAGTCCTCTGAGGAGTAGCTGGAAAGATTCTCACTTGTATGTTGTCTCCTCGCTGTGTTGGCTGTGTCCTTCACTGTGCAGACGTTTTCCATTTGTTGAAGTTTGGCATTATTTCTTGTGAAACTGAAATTCTGTTCAGAAATTCCCTGCTTATATCTACAACTTCAAGAGTTTTACCTATTTTATCTTTGAGCAGATTCAATATTTCTGATTAAATATCTAGGTCTTTGATCTATTTTGATTTTATTTTACTATAGCGTGAGACATATGTATCTAGATTAAATTTTCTGCATATCGCTAAGTCATATCACAGTGATACATGCATACTCATGTTTTTAGTAGACAAATCATAGAAGCTAAATTTTAGAAGTGATGGATACACTCATCAACAAATAAACTAATTAAAAATGTAGTTTATATTTACAACGGAGCACTACTAAGCCATTAAGAAGGATGAATTTTGAGTCATTTCTAGCAAAATAGATGTACCTTGAGACCATAACGCTAAATAAAGTAAATCAGACAGAAAATTAAATATCACATTTCTCATACAAGAAATCAAAAGTATAAAAGATTTAAAGGGCAAAGTAAAAGACTAATCATAGGAACAGAGAAGTAGACCTTCTGCACAGGAAAAGGAAAACTAGTGTGAAGGGAAAAGGA
Source organism: Dasyprocta punctata (assembly GCA_004363535.1). Taxonomy (NCBI): domain Eukaryota; kingdom Metazoa; phylum Chordata; class Mammalia; order Rodentia; family Dasyproctidae; genus Dasyprocta; species Dasyprocta punctata. The sequence continues at coordinate 64,862 of RJWM01004217.1, read as the reverse complement.
AGGAGGGAAGGGAAGCAAAAAGGATTAATTTGATACGTATGTATACCAACTCCCCAAGATGAAATTATTCTTCATGTATCAGAAACATTCACTACTAAAAGAATGAATTGCCTTTTGTTATTAATTTTAATGGATATCCATATACTCATATTTACCACACTATTGACATCCATGTATACTACCGACTTTCTGCTTGGCAAATGGTTATATATGTAATGGGTGACTATCTAAATTCAAGAATAAGTTTGGACCATAAACAATATTCCATTTATTTAGCCAGACCTTCATAGTTTGCCTTTCAGTCCAAATATATTTATGTTTTAAAGATGGCTAATTTTTTCCTTTCAAGAAAATTTAATCCTTTTTGTTAGCCTTTCAACTTTGAATATAAACACATTGAACATGAAATCTTACCAGAAGTTCATGTTGCTGAAGAAGACATTCATATAGAAAATTTGCATGTAAGAATATGAAGTATCAATCTCTTATCACCCACTAAATTTAAATCAAAATGGATTAAAGATCTAAATATTGAAACACTCAATATGCTGGAAGACAAAATAAGTAAAACTCCTGAAGACATAGGTATAGGCAAAGACTTTCTGAACAAAACCCACTGTTCTTCAGACAAAAGACTAATATGTAGAATATATAAAGAACTCAAAAAATTAACCCCCCCAATTTAAAGGTTTAATTAAAAATGAGCATGTGAAATGAAAAAACACTTCTCAGAGAAAGAAATGCAAATGGCCAATGAGTCCATGAAAACATGTTAAACACTTTTGGCAGTAAGGAAACGCAGATTGAAACTGCTCTGAGATTCCATCTCCTTCCAGAGTGACTGTCATTAAGAAATCAACTGATAACAGATGCCGGCACGGCTGTGGGGAGAAAGGAACACTTCTCCATTGTTGGTGGATCTGTAAGCTGGTGCGACCACTATGGAAATCTTTGTGGAGACTCCTCAAAAAACTAAAAATAGAAATCATGCTTGATCCAGCTATTGCTGGTCCAGATATCTTCCAAAAACAGTTAAGGTGCCATACCACAGTGATGTATGCGTACCCATGTTTACAGGAGCACAATTCATAATAACTAAATCTTAGAAACAATCTATAAGTCCACCAAGAGATGAATGGATAAAAAATGTATTTTTACACAGTGGAGTACTATTATACTGCAAAGAAGGATAAACTTGTAGGAAAATGGACGTACTTTGAGACTATAATGTTAAGTGAAGTAACTCAGACTCGCAAGCTTAAGTGTCACAAGATTTATCTTATATAAAAAATTACAAACATATATATCACATATAAGAATGATATTATGTATATCATCTGTATGACATAAATGATATATATAATATATATACATATATGATAGCAGGAAAAAAGAGAAAGAAAAATTATTGAAATTCAAAGCAGAGAAAGTATCTAAAAGTATCCCTTGATTTAGTACTATTGTTTTACAATTTTTATATGCCCTTTGAGCTCTTAGTCTAATTTTCAATCAGCATATATGATAATTAACTTTATAAGGTCTTATAAGATAAATGAATATGATGCTAGTAAAATAAAAGGAATAGAGGGAGAAAGAAGAAAATTGAAATGTGTTGTGTGTATGTATCAATCCCCTACAGTGAATACAATCATTATGTACTAAAAGCAGATACTAATAAAAGTCACGAAAAATTGTGTCCCATAGATTTTATGTTTCAAACAGAAGAATGTCAAGTGACTTAGATTGCTAAAGTATAAATAGTCAGTATAGTAAAACAGAGTAAGTTGTTACCTATACCCATAGATTAATTTATAGTATAATAGAAATAATTTTGCTCACACTCATTTTAAACAGAGATAGGATATGAAAGAGATTAAATATTTTTAGGAGTTATCAGAATGCTCATGGGCAAGATGTTCTAAGTGTAAAAATAAGTCTGTAATACCACTAGTCTCAGGACTTTCAGAATACTCAGGAAATTAAGTCATGATATTTCCATTTAAATTAGGCACTCCTGTTCTGTGAATTGAGATTTGTTATGATAAAAGGTGTACTGGAATTGAAATACTTTGAGTTCCAGTTATTTGGAAGACAGTAGACACTCAGATTCTGTTTAACTAAAATTAAAGAATCATATCATTTCCTCTGCATGTTCTTTGGCTTTAACACTAGGATCTACAAGCCACTTAGTGTACCTTCATTAAACAATACTCTCTCTCTCTTCAACCATGGAGTTATGATCCTGTCTACTTTTTAGGGTTTTTATGAGGTGTTAAGGAAAGTATAAACATGCTAATATAACCCATCCAGAAATGCACCATGCCAAAGAAGGTAGTAATTGTTATTTTTATTATTTTAGCCTTAATGCCATCAACAGTGGCAAACTTCTTCAGACAGGGACATTCACTAATGACACAGAATTCTGGCGATGCAAACTTTATTCTGACTTTAGAGAATATTTTTAGGAGGTCAGATGTTTACTTAGATTGTCATCCCCAGAAGTCACAGTCAGCAAAATAATATATTTCTTTAACTAGCACTCACTTTCACTAAAGTAAAGCCAATAACTAGAACAAAATCCTGGAAGAAAACAAGCACATCTCTTTTTTGAATTCTAGTATAATATACCATCTTAATAGCCTACGATTATTTGACATGTCGGTGCATCTTTTTTCTACCTAGCTCAATGAGCTTGCCTTACATTTTCGTGTGATTTATTCTTATTGTGGATTTTTCCAAGTGACATAGAGATAAGCTCCTTCTGAGACTTCATTAGAATCCCTTTCTAAGGCTATCAGAATGAATTAAAATTAAAACTCAACTATGAAACCCTGTTGGTGTGAACTGGGTATCAATGTTTCAGAGTATAATCTAATATTAACGAGATAAATTGATAGGTTTGATCACTCTTCAGCTGACCTTCAAAGCCTCCAGCCTACAATTCCAAGCATGAAATTTTATCATGGCTTTGTCTTCTGTAATATCTGGACATTACCCATGTCCATTTGCCGTTTTGTCCCTCCGATAACTGTTGATTTCTACCGTTTCATTCATTTGATTTTTATTTTTCTATGTCGATTCTACAATTACATCCATGATTCTAATTTATTAATTATTACCATTTAACATTACCTTTTTACATATTAAGGGCATATGTAATTTAGAAAATAAACATTTTTTTTATTCCAAAAACACCAGCCTTCACTAAAGATGCTAAAATCATGGCTTCATTCCCAATTTAAACCATCTGACTTTAGGGACATGATTACAGGCAGAAACTGTGACTTGGGTCCAATTCCATGCCAGGCTCGAGGTAGATGCCTCCTGTTTCTTTGAAGGTGAGTAGCCAGAATTAGAATTTAAATTGTGAGTGGAAAGAAACATGGGGTTTATTTGGTTTCTACTATTAAAGAGTCATATGAGGATCTAGGGGGAGAGATCTCGTCAATTACTTGACATGAGATCTTGACCCCCAGGTTTTTAGGTTAAAAATGGGACTCAGGTTCCTGAGAAGCTGTTGACTTAACTGTGTTCTCAAGTATTTACCTTATCACTTTAATGTTTTATGCTAAGGATCTGCTTCTATTCAACAAAAACTGAATATAACGCTATTCTCTTTCATTGTGTGTAAGAGGTGGGTGTGGAGAAGATGGGGAAATGAAAATTCCTTAAAATAATATAGTAATTAGCTTCACTATTTGAAGCTCTAAGTTTCATTAAATAGTAATGATAACCAGCGGTAAATGGCCACCCCTGGGAGAGAAAAGCGAGGTCAAATTTCTTTCTGAAAACACCGACAGTCAATTCAGGTTTATTCTCAAGATTTATTTCATCCCAGGCAAGATTAATCCAAACCTGTGTCCCAGATTCAATGAGAGTGAAGTAGAACTTATTGTCATCTGATTCTGTGACATCTCCCCATCTCTAAACACTGGATAGAGATGGAGAAACAGAAAATTACCCAAAATATGGAAACTTTAGCTCAAAAATACACATGCTTGTATAACATGTGGGAGAATCTTCTTGATTTGCTTTTCATTATCATGTATGTGGAAAAAGTGAGGGTAAGGAATTTTATTTTAACAGCCTAAAATGAAGTTCTTACTGCTAAATGCTATGGGAAATGATTTCGATCACCACTGGAGTAAAACTGACCTATTGGAAAAACAGTAGAATGGTCCTTTGAAAGTACACCTAGAGTCCTCAAATTAATCAATGCATAATTGTCTGGTTATAGATCCAGAACACAACAAACATGTTGCAATTAAAGTTTTAAATAATCTTTCAGTCTTGTTCTGGCTGCTCCTGTGAATTGACAAAGATGCATTACAGAGGCCTGGCTGCACACACCTGCAGTCCCAGCTCTTGGGAGACTGAGACAGGGGGCTTGCAGTGAGTTCAAAGTCAGCCTGGCTACATAGTAAGCTGCTTTATCAAAAAACAAAACAAAAAATTCCATTATGAAATATGAAATCAAAGAAGCTGATATATACATATTTGCACATGTTTTTAGTATATTTCATTCCATTTAAGTTGAATTTGAACAAAAACAGGTTAAACAAAAGCCAATATTATTTCTTTGGTAAGGCATAGACCCCTGACTCTGTACTGAAGTTGGCATAACGTAAATTAGGAGAAAGTATTAGAATCGTGAAATGATGGACCACATAATATTGTTGTAGGTAATAATGTTAATCATTAACAGTTAAAAAGTTTGAAGTGATTCTCTTCTCTTGTTCTTCATTGGCCTAATAGCATCAGAATAAAAATTAGTGAGTTTTACAAGTTAGCACTACTTCTATCACGCACTGTACTAAATGTATACCTGATAGACACACACAGGGAAGTGCTTTTAAGCCTTAATTATGCTTGTTTTATTGTATTTTAACTTTTACTTTTACTGGTACATGTTTGCAGTATGTAATAATACTGTATTCATTATTCATTTTGAGGACTTGGGACAAGTAGATAACAGGTCTTAATTCTTTTCCTTATCCTCTTCCTTCCTCCTTCCTCCCCTCCTCATATCTTGGTCACCTTTCCTTTCAAGAAAAAAATACCCATGCACAATATATAATCTGACACACTGGTACACACTCTGCCTTTAAAAATCAGTTAAAATGGGAGTTGATGTCTTCTTGAGCATTTACATGATTACTCTTTCTCCTCTGCTCTGTGGAAATGTGTTGGAAGTCCTATGACTCTTGGTAGAGCTTGTTCTCCTTTGGAGTCTTTACACCTGAGTTAGATTTACAAACCTCAACTCTCTGTCTGGCTCAAAAAAGTTATGATTCACAAGATTATATAGATTTTTTTTGCACAATGATTATATAGCTTTTTAGATCCTATGCAAAAGAAGTGATTCAATAAGCATTTCTCAAAACTTGAAATTTCTGTGAACATTTGCAATAGATGGGCAATAGCCATACTCCGTGGCAAATATCTTCAATAACTTGCTTGTCTATTGCACAGTTGTTTGGGTTTATTCCATTTTTTCCATTAAAAACAAATATTGCAGTAAGTATATTCAGGTGCATGGCTATTTTTACTCGGGATTATTTCATTAGGATAAGTCCATGAAAACAAAGTTCCTTGGCTAAAGCATGAATAAGGTCAAACTGTAAATTGATGAGATTGAAGCAGGATCTCTACTGATTGCCTGTATACTTTTAGACAGTTGAAAAAACTCTCCAACTATCTTGACTAAACTATTGCTCTTTCTTTGAAGAATAGGAATAATAATAATAACAAATCCTAATGCTACTGTGAAAAGTAAGGAAGCATACATCTGGAGCCTGGTAATAAAACTTTGCAGGAAAAGGATGCAATTTTTGTTAGCGATTGTAACTGTGAATTTTAATGTGCTTTGCCAAATGGTTTTGTAGCATTTCACATCCCACTAACAATGTTTGACAGTATCTTGTCTTTAAAACATTTGATATCTAACTTCACCCAGTAAACAGTCCTGTGTGTGTTGCTCTATAATCACATATCTATGGGATAAATTGAAAACATCAGGACTACATATGCGGACAACTATATTCAGGCTCAGATCTTGGTTTTGTATTATATTATCAATACAGACTTGGAAGTATTTTCTAATTTCTCTAGTTTTCAAGTTGTTCCTTCTTAAAACAGGATTAAAAATTACTCCTAGTTATTACAAGGGTTAGATATAATATAAATAAGTTACCAAGAATGCATTAATACTCAAAATAAGTTCCTCATCCTTAAGTACACACTTAGGAATTCCCTAAAGATCTAATTTCCAGCTTATTTCCAAACTAATCTTGTCACAATCACAACTATCAGGGTGTTGTTACAGCTTCCTAAAAAATGCACAGGTTGTCAAAGATTGAGGTATTATATCTTCACACAAGTATATGGCATAATAACAACTAAATGCATAAATTACATCTTACAAATCACTTTTGTAACACAATTTGATTTCATTACTAAAACAGCTCTGAAGCATTTGCATTAAAAATTCTTGTACTTTTTAAAAAAGGAAGTGAATTCTAAGCTATGATAATTAGCAATACTTGCAGGAAATTTATTGTTTAATCTCAGAGTCAGTGTGTTGCATATGTTAGCTCGCAGAATGCTCACTGAATCTGTTTACAAATCCTTTGTTATATTTCAATTGTGTGTCATGGTGCTCAGACCAGAGTCGGTCACGTTCTTTAGTAAGGATATGAAGACAGTGCTCAGGATTTTCTTCCACACTGGTGACTGTCCTCTCCTATACATGAAAATCCAGCAAGTTGTGGACAACACTGTTTTGTCTGCAAAATCTCCCCTCTCTTTGCTTATAAACACCAAGAATCTAGATCTATGGACATCAAAGATTATAGAAATTTACAAAGAGGAAAGCAGCTCAATGGGATTTCAGAGACAGACTTTCACAGAGAAGCCAAGGAAAAAATTCAGCCAATGAATGAAAGGGTGGTTTTGTACATTCTTGTGAAAAAAGATTATTGTAAAGCAGTTACTGCTCTTTACTCTCTAAAAAGTTATAATATACTTTTCCTGGCCTTTCTATGTATGACTGCTTGATTTCTACTGCTCATACTATCTTGCTTGTTTTTACAACATAGCTCTGAAATGGATTTTGGATCACAACCATTGTTAAATTAATAAAGATCTTTTACCAGATAGGTAAAAAGTGCATGTTTGCAACTCTTTCAAAGATATATGGGGTTCCAAGATATTTGGTAATGTGAAGGTATTGATTACAATGATATAGCTCAGAAGAAAGTAATCTATCTTAAAAGAATGTATCTTTAATAGAAAATTACAGATTAGTGCCAGTAGCCGATTTTTTGCACATGCAGTTTAAAAGCTGCATTTACCAGCAGGTTGGATTATTTTGATTCATTCTCTAATTCCTACCCCTACCTCTAAAAGTTGTTGACTATGGTTTTTAAAAGTAATAATTTTAGGGAACACACTACAGACTACACATGGAATAAAGTTTAGCTGCCGATTCAGTTTTCTTTACATCCTAACTCATTAGTGGTAAGCTAAGTATTAAGACTCTGTGCTTTATGGTATATATTTGAATGATACTTTTATAAAACTGAGCAAAATATAGCCAAATTGCTCCTTTTGTAGAGTCACAGTGTAGTCTATTATGTTAACACAGCATAACCGAACCAGAAATTCTTCTTCAAAACCAATAACTTATGTCCAGGGTTTTGTTATCAGTTGTTCTTATCTTAAGGTAAAAATTTGGAGTTCATAGATACTTCATAAGACACCACTATTAATTAATGTACATTTCCTCAATGAAAAACATGATTTATTTATTTTATTATCTTGTTCTCATTCAGTTTGTATTTTGAAATTCCTTTTCTCTGAGGTTTCATTCTGACAGATCGTAAGGACTTAAAGCAGACCACCAACGCACTATGCAAACTGGGCTCTGTGACGTGCCACTTCCCAAAGCACATGCTTCCCTTCGGCAGGAGCACAGAACCCTTCCTGCTATTGCAACTGAATTCTCGCTGGCTAACATAAAAACTGAGTCTGCATCTGACACCAACTCCAACCACTGAAGGGGTTTTTATTCAAGTCAGTACATTTTTAGCACTACTGCAAGTGAAAAGACCATTTTATTTCTCTTTTCTTTTTCATATTATAATTGTAAACATAGAAAGATTAATGACCCTTCAGCAGAAGTATTTCTAATAGGGCAGATAATCTTTGTTAAAACAAAAGTTTTCAGAAGCATTCTGTTTGGTTCAGTAATAATAATAATAATAATAATAATAATAAAAGCTAAAGTTTACCCAGAATTATAATCCCTGATATATGATAATCATTTGCTATAAGAAATCTGTTCAGCTATTTTCAATTCAAGAAAAAGTAAGATAAAGCTAATTTTGTCTTCAAAATGCATTAAACTAAGAGGTTACTTTGTTTAGAAGACATTAATTTTTAAATCTGTAACTATTCTAACTGCATATACATATTGACCCAATAGAAGTTACATGTATTTATTAACACAGACGTGGCAATTTGCACTTGAAACTTTCTGGCCATTATCAAGCCGTATGTTGAGAACCAGAAGTGTCTAGGAATAATGGAGTCCAAGTTTTTGTTTTCCTTTCTAGTGTCTGATAATTTGGACTTTTCCCTGGAAATCTCATTACTTCTGAGAAAATCTGCTCCAAGGCGTATGGAGTGGCTAACTTAGTGCTTGCCATCAGTAAAATTCCATGATCTGGTTCATTTTAGAAAAGCAACGTGATGTATTCTTGATGAATGAGTGATAATACCAGTGCGCTTGTGGTCGTTTTATGGTTGGAATACTGTTGTGGGCTGCAGAGTGGATATTGAAGTCTAGTGATTACTCGCCATATTTGAAGAGTCTGGGTACCAGTGAAGAGTTAAAGCAAGCAAGGGATGACTAAGGTCTCAGTGGTGAGTTTATAATCCCCAGGGATATTGCCTAGCAATTTCTTTTCCCTCCAGAGACTTGCAGGTGAGAGCGAAGTATTACTTACAGAAACCATCAATTTGTCCTAAGTTAAGGTCAGGAAAATTTCAGAAAAAAACCCACAAAAATGGATGCACTGCATTCTTAAGGTCTTAGTGTGCTGGAGACACGAATGTAATCTACTCGTCAACAGAGGCAAGCTAATGCGACGGGGCAGAAGCCCTTGCAAGGAGGTTGAATCCCTGCTCTGCACAATGAAGCAGTGCCACCCACCCAGCGAGGATGCTTCATGGTCTCTCATGTTTTCATAACAATCTGACTGTTTGGCAAATTTAAATGAAAGATTTAGTGCGTACTACCGCAAGTGATCTGTCTAATGAGATGTTAAATCAAAAATAAATAAATAATAAATAAAGTAAGCAAGAAAGAAAAAATAGCTTATTTAAGCCCAAATCACAACTGCAATAAAACATAGCAGTTACACAGTGGTTTAGGTTAGCCTAAAGCTATATTTCAAATTATAAGAAGGGACACAAATATGTAAGAAACCCACAATAAATGTATCCTATGGCTATCATAATAAAATCGAAAGTGTATTTACAATTTGCTTTTCTAAAAAAAGCTTAATGTTGCAGTAACATTGCCCTAGCTTCAATTTCAAGATACAAAATGTTAGGTTGTAAGATTATCACTTCGGTAAGATTTTAGCAAGAGAGGAGCCAAATATATCTATTAGCAATGTCTACAATTGCCATAGTGAACTCCAAATTAAAAAATATGGTACAGAAAAAGCATAGCCAAGCATTATCCTCCTATGATTAATGCCTATTTCACCAAAGAAGGGTTTTATGATACAGACCTAGTTTTCAGGATACCAGGAAGGGGGAGAAGGCATTGTGCCTCACAAAACCTGAGCCTCTATAATTTGTGGAATGATGACATCATCATGTTAGAATTCTCCTCAACTTACAAGTGCTACTGCTCTTCTTTTCAATTTTCTGCCTACCATATTTGAGGTCTACATTGATTTGCCTTAATTCAAATTTCTAGTGCTTTTAGCTTGATTATGGAAGGCCCAAAATGATATTTTAATCTCTAGTTTTTCCCCTCTTCTAGAAGCTATTTTTATCTTCAATATTGCTGTTGCTGTGATTTTTTCTAAAATAATGTCATTTTAGAAATTACAAATTTTAGAAAATTTCTTGTGGTACACTCTCATTGCCTAAGACCCTGCAGTGGTTCCTGATGGTTAAGTGTAGTCCTTTTCCTGGTCTAAATGGTCCCACGCCTTCTACTCCATGTTTACCTAACATTCATATCCCCATAAGGAACATTGGAACTCATAGTGGTATAAATTGTTGTTGTGGTCAAGCAATCTGCTCAGGGTTTACCCATTGAATATCACCTGTTGCCAGACCCATTCCAGCTTACATTGCATAATCATAAGGTTCAACTTTCAGTTCCTCAAATCTTCTGCTTTATGCCTCACTGAGCCCTTTGTTTGGAATAAAGAAAGGTAGGTAGATAGATAGACAGATAGATAGATAGATAGATAGATAGATAGATAGATAGATAGATAGAAAGACATAATAGATTGATAGACATTTTCCTAAGCACATTACTTAATATTTTCTTTCTAATAGCCATATTTAGAACTAACTAGTTTATTTTCTGTTTTTCTTTGTAAATCTCTGTGTACTTGTTTCAGAAACCTCTTTCTCTTTCTCTCCCCCCAGACACACAAACACACACACACACACACACACACACACACACACACACATTGTTTTATAGAAATTTTAGATTGCAGAAAGCTATTCCAATAGAACCTAACGTGTACTATAGCTCCTGGCATTCTGCCTAAACTGTTACCCAGTCTTTGTGAAAGTAATTTTTAACAGTCTAGGATGTCACTAAAGTAGTCATTATTCTCATAAATTCAAAAATCAGTGCAATCAAGGTATTTTCAAACATGTAAGAAATCCAGAATTGCCTAGGGTTGCCTACTCTTAGAGAAACTAAATCTATAACATTGTTTATTATATTATGGGTTTGAGTTATTCTAAGACGATGATTTTTCTTTCTTTACATTATCTTTCAGATGACACAGCTGTACTATGTCTATGGACTACAAAATGTGTTACTTTTTGATAAATTGTTCTTATTTTACTTCAAATTAGTTTTGGTACCATTATTTGTCTATTCTTTGAACAAGAAAACATGTGGAAAAACTTACAGGAAAAGGTTTTATTGAGAGATATTCCTGGCCAAAAGAGTTAGGGAAAAAAAGGAAGTGAGGAAGAAAAGAGGAAAAGCAAGCATTTGGAAATAAGATCGAAATTAGGCCACGGAATTTAACGAAAATGCAGACAGTTGTTTGCCTTGAGTGGTGTCTTCCAGAAGAGCCACACAGTGTCACACTGCTTTGGGATAGTCTATTGAGAAGGAAGGAAAGACATTCAGAATTTCCTTCCTTTAAACATTCTCCCCATTGGGCATTGCATGTCCTGCTCTTCTGCATTGTCTTTCTCTGCTGGTCCAGGCTATTACCGTAGAAGATAAATGTTATGTCTTGAGACTGGATATTTCTTCGGTCCAAAAATGATGGATGGGAACATAACCTATGTGGTCCAGCTGGGTGAGACATCATTGCTAAAGCTTCTGTGGCTCATTCTCTAATGATGCAAATAGCAACCGTGCTATGTTTCAGTTCTTACCCAAAATAGGCCACAGCAGTAATGGTGTTGCTGAGACAGCGGGCGAAGTATTCTCCACTAAGTAAAGATTGGGGCCTAAAGAGGCAGATAAACTGAGTCTGGTACAGTTTATCTCTTGTGCCTTTCAAATCCTCATCTAAACTCATAACATTTGGATCTGGTGTGAAACCAGGAGCACATCATATTCTCCTAGCAGGGATGGTACATGTTCAGCATCTGCACAAATCTTAATAAATTTCAGTAAACTGAAGCTGTAGTCTACAATACGGCAAACCTCAGAGCCACACATGATTTCACCTTTTCAGCTATGATCATCTATCATCTAGTTTGGTTGCTTTGTAGAGAGACCTAGATGTTAAGTTGAAATTCAGTGCATTCTAGTTCCATAGTTGTATAAATGCCTCTTCACAGTATTGCTGGTCACAATAACACAAAAGACACCCTTACAGGTCTACTGGTTTCCAGGTCTACCCTACTCTTCTTCCAGTCTGTGGCTTCATTAGTAGATCTTGGCATCAGAGTCAGTTTTTTCCATCTAGTAAAGTAATTGTATTCTTTGTAATCGAGTATCTAAACTCTTCTTTTAATATTTCAAGAATTGTCCAAGCTCCTGAGTAAATTGCCAAGATATTGTTGTCTCCCAGGGCTAAGTACACATCTATATCTTGCTAGTTTCTCCCTCCATATGAAGTGGATGGTTAAGTTTATTGTACACAGATCTTATCACTGGAAGGATGAAATTTATTTTTGAAAACCACCCTTTAATGAGCCTATAATAAAAAATAGACCAACTCTAGCCAGTACAATCTACCACAATAACTCATTTTGAACCAACTTAAGCATTTTATTCACTATGATTAGGTTGTAAAGAACTCCCTATGAGACAAGAGATGTGAGCGAGACAGAGGGATCCATGCAAAGAAGGAAGTGGTAATGGAGCACAGGACAGCTATTCGTGAACTTGCAGGTTAGTTTGTTAATATGAAAAGGAATGAAGTATTGTTCAACTAGCTATCTAATCACATGATGTACCAAATTCAGGTACATAGTTCACTAAAACATAGTAACTGCCTCTTAATATACACATCTAATGAGCATTTTTAGCTACAAGGCAAGCTGTTACAGCTCATAGAAATGGAGTCTAAAGAGAAGTATAAAAACGTTTTATTGAATGTGAAGGACAACACAATATATAAAAACCTGTGGGACACACTACAAGTAACATTTAGTGGGGAAATTACAGAGTTAAATGCACAAATTAAAAAAAGGAAATAATCTAAAATCTCATGTTATAAGCCCAAAGAACAGCAAAATAAACTCAAACCACACATTAAAAAGGTAAATCCTAAAAAATTAAAGAGGATATCAACAAAATTGAAAACAGAAAAAATGATGGAGGAAACCGATGTAACAATAATCTACTTCAAATGATAGCACTAAAACTGGCAAACTTCCAGAAAGACAGAGAGTAAAAGAAAGGAGAGAAAGCAAAAAACATGAAGTATCAATATTATAAATGAAACTGCAAACAGCAATAGAGATCCCTTATACATTGAGAGATGCCGTAGTGTAAAATCTCTACACACATGAATTTGCAATTCAGAAGAAATTGGTTCTTCTGAAGAAAATACAAACTACTATAACTCACTGAATATGGAAAGGATTGTACTAAGTCAATCTAATTCATTTATCTATCATTGATTCCCTAAAAAGAATTTCCAAGCCCAGATGTTTTCAGTGGATAATTCTATCAAGCTCTCATAAAATGTTTATTTTAATTTACATATGCAGATACTTTTTAGTCTTCTCTAGAAAATAGAAGACTAAGAAAAATAAACTAACTTAATTTTTAGAGTTACTATCATGACATAATTAAAATAAAAGATAACACGAAAGAATAAAATAGCAAAATTTAAAAAAAATCGTATACTATGATCAACTGGTATTTATTCCAAGAATGCAAGCCAGAGTCTGTACTGTATCAATTGGTGTAATAAATTATATTAAGCACCTAAGTAAGAAGAAATAATGTAGTCATGTAAAATTATCTAGAAAAAATATTTTTTATAATTCACCACCCATTCATGATAAAAAGTCTTACAAAAAATAGAAGATAAACTTGTTCAGTTTTATAAACAGCATCTAAAATATTCCTACAACCAACATTCCCTTCAGTAGTGAAAATCTAAAACTTTTCTTCTAAAATGTGTTACAAGGCAAGTTTATATTCTCTTACTGCCATTATTCAACATTGTGCTGGAGGTTGCAGTTAGTAGGATAGGGAAAGAAAAAAAAATAAATACATGCTGATTAGAAGGGAAGAATTAAAGTTCTCAACATGCAGATGATATGACTATGTAAAAATTTCAAAGGAATATAAAAACATCTCTGGAACTAAGTAAATTTCCCAAAGTCATGTGATAAAAGGTATAGTGCAAAAATCAGTTGTATTTTTATACTGCCAGCAAACACGTGGGTACCAATATTGAAAGTCCAATATTAAAAATCTCAAAAGTAATAGAAAATAATGTTTGACTATATATGTAAAGCAACATTTATAGTAGATGTGTGCTGAAGATTAAAATCACATATTAAAAAATTAAAGTAATATCTAAGTAACTGATGATCACATTGAATCAATGAATTTGAAGACCTGAAAGAGCAAGTGTAAATTCTTAGCAATTTAATATACAGACATAATAACCCCATATCACAGTCCTATGAATTTTTTAGCTGTAGATAAACTGTAAAACATACATGAAAAAATCAAAAAATTGTGATACGTAAACCAGTTTTGCAAAAGAAGAATATAGTAGAAGGAACAGACCTCTCTGAGTTTGAGATTTAACAGACAGTAATGGTAATCAGGATTGTATGATTGTCATGGAAGAATAGATAAAGAAACGATGATATCTAGAACTCATAAGAATTCTCAAAACTCAATAGTAAAGAAATAAACAATCTAACTAAAAAACAAGCAAAATACATGGAGAGTCATTTCATTAGAGGACTTACAGATGGTAAATGGGCACATGAACTATTCCATATTACTAGGCATCAGAAAATGCAAATTGACATTTCAATTTGATATCACTACACATCTTTCAAAATGACTAAAAAAAGGACAGTACCAAATGCCAATGGTGCTTCAAAATCTAAATCTATTCATATAGCTGGTAGGAATGTAAATGCTGAACGCACTCTAGAAAAGATTTCAGTATTTCCCTAAAAATTTTAATATGGAATTATCATATAATGCATGAATTGCACCCTTGAGCGTGTTCCTACACAAATAAAAACACATGTTCTTGTAAAGAAACATACATAAAAGCTTATAATGGCTTTGTTCAAATAGCAAATATCTTTAAACAACCTAAATTCCTTAACAGAGTGAAGCCATATATTTATGTAATGAAATGCTTATAAATCAAAAGGAAAAATAACTATTGATGCAACAATCTGAATAAAACTCCAGAGAATTACAGTGAGTGAGAACAAGTCAATCCCAAGAAAAATTCTACTGTGTTATTCCATTTATACAACTGCTAGGGCTTGAAGTGTGTTACTCCAAAATCTGCTATGTTAACGTCCTATGCCTAGTATCTCATACCGTGATTACATCTGGAGGTGGTTGTTAGATAATCAAGACAATGTAAGTTGGAGGAGCTGGTATAGTATGACTGGTGACCTTACACCATAATAGGACATGATTAGGACATAGACACTCATGAACGAGAAAAGCAGGAGAAAATAGAGGGAAAGATGACCATCTGAAAGCCAAAAAGAGAAGGTCTCTGAGGAAACTAGTCTGCTAACACTTGGATCTTGGGCTTTGATTTTTTAGAACCTTGAGAGAATAAATTTCTGTTGCTTCAGTCACCAAATCTGTGGTATTTTGTTATGGCAATTTTAGCCAATTAATATAACAAAATTCTTGAAAAAAATATGTACATATATTTCATACAATTAATAGTTTCCAGGGATTAAAAAATGGTTTGGAATGAAAGGGGAGTGTGTATGATTTTTTTTAAAAAAAGCAAAAAAGAAGGATCAGTGGAAGAAATACCATGTATGCTGACAGTTTCAGTATCAGTATCTTGGTTGTGATATTATACTGTCACAGTTTATAGTCCTGTGGCCCCACCAAGTCTCATGTAACCAAGGCACGGGTGCAGCTGAGTCTAGCATTCATGATCGGTTTGTTGTCTGGCACCGGGATTGGTGATGTGAGTGCAGCACCCTCCCAGGGGTGGAGCCAACATACAGTGTAAAGGCAGGAAGAAAGCATCTCTCTTTCTTTGTCTCTTGCTGGTTTGCTCTTTGTTCTTCATGCCAGCCATGAATGGCTGCCCTGCTGCCACCCTGCCTTGCAGCCAGCTGAGTATAAACTGAAACTCCCAAGGACTGTAAGAAATAAACCTTTCCTTCCCTAATTTTGGGCATCAGGTATTCTGTCTCAGCAATGAGAAAAAAGTAACCAAGGCATATACTATGAATTCACACTATATTACCACTACGGGAAGCTGATCAAAGAGAGTCAGAGTTTAGTTTGTGTTATTACAATTCAAGTCTATGATAATCCCAATAAAAAAATTTAATTAAACATCAAGTGGCAAAGCAATAGTCAAATAGTGGATTTAAAGGAGAATTAGGGGTGTGCAGAATAATTGGCAAGTCAAATTTATAAAATCCAAGAATCCTAATTTACTTATTGATGTTTGCATCACACCCAACATAGTTTCAGATATTTGGTCAGAAAATTGTCATTGTGCTGCTTCTGTAGTCCCCTCAGCTGGCTCCCAAGCCCTCAGTGTCACCTGGCCGCTAAGTCAGTGAGTCCAGTCACCATAATTCATTCCAAATCTTCAGAGCTCTAGATTTTTGCTGGCCTGTAGCCACATCCCAGCAGAGTGAGCTCCACCTTCTCTCTGCCTTTTAAATCTCATGTCAGTATAAGTAAGTGCTGAAACAATTTAGATCTAACAGTCAAAATTAAGGAAATCTTTAAAATCTGTTTTTAAAAGTCCAACCTCTCTTCCTAGCAGATAGCAAATACAAATTTTTGGAGGCAACAGTCAGTGCCTACTACACTAGTACTCACCTTTTAGGTCCATGAAAAGGATTAAAATAGTATTTATCAAAGTGTCCCTAATGCTAGCCAAATACTGCTTTCTGTTCTCCTATGTAGACTTCGGCAAACCTGTAGAATTGTTTCTTTTGTTTTTTGTTTTTCTTTTTCTTCTTAGATTTTGTTACTGAGTTACTTAGATTTTGTCATCAGTAATTTATCTTGGCTCAGGTGAAATCTAGTTCATGGAACCCAGAGTCCTGGGTCACATAATCCAGAAGCATGCCAAAGACAACACACTATAGTGAACCAAAGACAGGAAACAAGGAACAATTAACTCCTCTTATTTTTACTCCTGGAAAATTCTTTATGATGAAATGAGCACATCTATCTTACCTGGACAATGGACCTTGTAACTTAGAAAATGACTATCGTATATATTTGAAACTGTAGATAATGTATGAATTCATATATTTTTCTCTTCATTGCCTCACTTTTTCATTCTTCCATTTTCCCCGTTATTTACAACTCTAGGATTGCCTTTCCAAATACACCCAATGCTTAGCAGCTTTATTCCAAGCTCTAGATTTAAAGGAATATGAGCTAACAGTGTGAACCCAAAATAGCTCATAAATACAGATCATTAGAGTAAGATCTCAGTGTTACATTATTCACTTCTCTGCTGGCAAGCAAGATGACAATCACTCCAGGCAAGGGATGGCACCACAATCACTAGAATTCGGACCCATGTTTAACGGTGCTGAGTTGGGAAGTTAAGACTGATGGAGGTCAAATGGATGCATCATTCGATCACTATGGAGACAAGAAACGTGAAGATGCCAGTTCGGGTTGCCTATTTTAAAGATCTTTGTGACTGTGCAAAACAAAATAAAATCAGTGCATCCAACACAAGGGATACTGTAAAAGCTAGAGATCTTCTGTGATTAAAAGGAGCATTTAATATGCTGCAGCCCCAAAGCAGATGATGCTAAAAGTCAAGTCCAGGTTATGCTCATAAGCGTCTCTATAAATACGAAATCTAAAGTCTTCGATATCAGTGCCAGGGTCATGATGGAAAAATGTATTAGAATGTGGCTATTTGGATGAACCAAAGGCCACTGAATCTCCAAATTCTCTCATCCCTCCAGTCTGATACAGAGAGTTTCATATGACTTCCCATGCAAAAATGTCATCTGAAGCCTGGTGTGGACTTAAAGGGCTTAGGGAACTGGAAAAGAAAGAACAGATTTATTCTGTAATACCTAAAAAGAGCCAATCTTTGTATTTTTACAGAGTATATCCAGAAATCACTTTTAAAACTTAAGGTGATAAGAAACGCCTCGATGAGGGAGATATCTAAACTTCATCACTGGTGACCTCTAAAGGGCGACGGTGGGATTCAGTACGGCACAGCCCACGAAGCAGAACTTTGCTGTGAGAAAAAGAAAGGCACAATTATTGGAACAGGAAATAATACTTTCTCCTCTAAGTGGCTAAGGTTAAGATAGTTAATAAGTCATGATGTCCCTAGGCGTTTGACAGAAGGGCAGCTGGCAAGGAGAGTCCCTCTTTTGTATAATAAAATACAAAGTTCTCTCAAGCAGAAAGTTGAGAGTCCTACAGTGGAAAATCACAGGCTCCTGCTGTTCTTTGTACTTAAATCAGTTTAGAGACGAGAGCCCACTGCACAGAAGCCTGAAACGGGAAGAGGACCCTGCAGGGCCACTGCAAGCTTTTATAAAATATATATTCCTTCCGTCTTCCCTGTAAGTGAATGAAGACACTTCTCAGAGTAGCTGCAATATAAGCACTGGATTATTGAAATTTTAAAGAACTGCTAGATGCTGATACGAGAAATTTAACTGGGACTGAATGAAACAAAACAACAAACAAAACCCAATCAAACCAACAAAAAATTCCCTTCTCATGATCCTATGGTAAGAACGGAGTTTATGGACAGCAAGTGACAAATAAAGTGTCTTATTTCTATCTGGTAGTTGGCCACGTGACCTGATAGAAAACTCTCATGTTGCTCCTTTGGTCCTTGAATGCATGTTGAGAATAAGCATTCTCTGGCAGAGTTCTGATATATCATGCTAGTGACTGGAGTCTGGAGTAGCCAAGTAATAACCTAAAACATCTCCACCTTTTCACTAAAGAACAAATCAGAAGAAACAATACTGCATACATTAGTACAGAAATTAGAATTTTTATTAAAAATTCAAGGGCTCAAGAGAAGTAGTCTCCATCATACAGCAATTTAGATTACCTATTTAATATTTGCAAAATTTAGTAATCTGTTACTTGCTGAATGTGATAACTTTAACAGAGCAGATAAACACAAATCTTGAATTTCATACTGCTTTGGAATTGTTTTTTTCCTTCTCCATTCCCATCAATAAGGAAAACCAAACCCATTTGTTTTTATAAGACATGGACAATGGTGCATTTTTTCAGCCAGCCTTGCTCTCTACTCTGTCAGATAAGGGCAGAAGTTCCCTTCTAGTTTCCCAACCTAGAAAATATTTTGAGTCCATGTTTGAAATCCAAACAAGTATTTGTCTTATTTCTTTCCAAAAATTGGGTTTTGGTGTTAAATTATCAATATATTACTTCTCCAAAATTACATTAAAGCAATGAATGTAATGGCACTATTACCATGGTGAATGTGTATAATTATGGGATCATATTCATCCTAAAGTATACAATGAATGATTAGCTTCATAATTGTTATTTCAAAAATTTGGATAAAGTAAAAAATGTTCACAAACATATCACATAAGAAGTAGGGGGGAACTTTTGCGTGTTTCTTGCTTGTTCCTTTGTGTGTTGGCTATAATGTTCTCTTTCTGAAAGCAGAACTGTCAGTTAATGCACACAGTGCATCACCATAAACTCTCTGTAAGGCTGGGAACTACATTTCCCAGAAACCTCTTCCCTGTGTGGTTTTGACCTAGAGTTTGTCAATTAGGCATAAAATTTGGAAGACACATATGAAACAAAGGCAACCACTCCTGCTATTTCAGAGACAGTGATTTGATTTCAGGAACACCACAGGATCCCACCTGTGGTTATGGAAACCAGACAGTGTCTTTTCAAGTTTCCTCACCAGTCTGCTTTAGGATAATGTTCTTGTTTACATCTCCAGCCCATTGTTCAGTGTCTGCATCTTTCTTTTCCAGTTTTTCCAAAACTGTATATTCCAGTGTCTCTACAAAAATGTGTTCCCGTAATCCTGGTGGTGTATACATCTTTCATAGCAAATGAAAACTAATACAGCAAAGAAAAACAAACCATAAGACTTAAGGTAATGACTCTCTTGTACTTAGGTAATAGTGGATGGAGCACATTATTTATAAATACCACTTAAAGGTAGACATCAGTGATGGTGTCAACAGATAAAACTTTCAAATCAGATAGATAGTAAAATATCTGTGCACATGAATAAAGTTAGAATTCTCTAAGAATGTCACAATCATAAAAAATGAAAAAATAACTCTGCAAGACTGAGCATCTAACTAGAAAAATTCAATCTTTGTATTATTGCATATATATTACATGGAAAATATTGTTACACCACTTACCACAGTCCTTGGTATGTTTTTGTATGGTACTTATGTTTAATTGAAAAACCTTTCAAAACTTTTCAATGCTACTTTCTAAAAGAAAAGAAAAAGAAAAAGAAAGAAAGAAAGAAAGAAAGAAAGAAAGAAAGAGAGAGAAAAGAAAAGAAAGGGAGAAAGAGAAAAAGAAAAGAAAAGAGAGGAAAAGCTAAAAGCAGGACTTAAAGAAGGCGTCAAGAAATGGTAGTCAATTCTGGAAGGGATGGGTCAGGAAGTCTTGGTTCCCCACTCAGGTGGCTGATGTCTGTTTAGACTATCGATCATTATTGTTTATCCCTGGGGAAGTATGTAGGTGTAGTCATTCTATCTTTATTTCAAGGACTTGGCCTTCAAGGAATGCATTTCCAGTTACAGTCGTAACGTGTTCTTTTCTTTCGTACTGGCTTCTTCCAGGACCTAGTCCTATCTGACTGTCTGTCGAATGTCTACCTAACTTAGCTGTCTATAATAGTATTATTCTTGGAATAACTCTTCAGGGAAAAATTGGCATTATAATATACAAAAAGTTTTATGGCCATTAATAGACAAAAAGTTTTGTGGCCATTAACAGACACTAAAATTGTTGCAAATTTTTTCCTTCATTTTAAAGGTCACATTTCAGGCCTCAATTGAAAGCACTTTATAATGTATAAACATTATGATTAATGCAAATTATTTTATGCTATATGTTTGGAATGGCCCCATGTACAGTTTGCTCTCAACCATGAACACACAGTCCAGCAATTCTGTGGACAGTAAGCTCTTATACAGTAGCACCATGCTGTTCACCCGCCTATCTGACATGGTTCAAATTCCACTCAAGGAAAACCTGACCAACTTGAGTGTTAACTTCAGTGAAGCCAAACCAAAAAAGAAGCTATTGTAGAAAGCTATTCTAGAAACTGTCTTCTAGAAAATACTGTTTGTCAAATCAAATCCATAGGACAGAGGAACACTCTTGCTTTTCTGAATCATCTCTGCCAGTGTGACTTCATTAAAAAGCAGAAGGAAGTACTGACTGAGATCACATTTCATGCAAACAATGGGTTTTAAATCACATTTTCAAAGACCTTTGTAAAGTTATTTTTAGAAATTGGCAGTCATGGTAACTTGCACTCAAATGTGAAATTATACTGAATAATTAATTATCTAATTGTCCATTACCAACAGGAACAGTGTGTTTATATTCATGCAAACAAGTAAAAACATAGACCCACAATAGGGAAATGGCCAACTGCAACACAGTTCCTAAATGTGGGTTATCCTTCCCATTCTGCTCTATGTCGATGGAGATCCAAGTGTAAGCTTTTGGGGATCACATTCCAGTAGAAATATTGATCATTAATCAACAGTATTAAGTATATCAATTCTCATAGTTATTATTTCCTTTGTGTCCCCTCAGATAAGATTTATAAAATATTGATCATTTCAAGATGTTGAAATTACCATCTAAATAGAAATATAGGATTAAATGGACTGAAATCAGTATATAAAACTTGATGAAAGTGCTATAAAATCTGGCTAGAAAGACGAGTCATAGAGATTCAAAAGCAACATCTCATATAATAATGAAACTATATTGAAAAATCTATAAATGATTATTGACGTCTGAGTTCTGCAATAAGCTAAGCAATCAGCATTCACTAATTAGGTTATTTCTCCCCTAAAGTAATTTTGACAGCTGAAGCAGAGTCAATAATCTATTTTAGGAAATTCTTTTGTTCCTACCAAGGTGCCACTCCTTAGAGGAATGCTACATTATGCAGAAATTCATGATTCCCCTGTACCCTGATGAGATTTAGCAATTGTTATGGCTTGTGTCTAGATGTCCCACCAAAGCCTCATGCTGTTTTAGATGGACATTTTGGGGAGGTGGCTGAATCTGGAGTGTATGACTGATTCATAGTGCAGTGCTGGAATTAAGGGTACTGGCATTAAGGGTGGGTGATTATTGGATCAGTCCACTGATTGGACTGACACCACCCTAATCCTGATAGACTGGATGCAACATAAGGGACAGAAAGAGGCTTGTTTCTGTCTCTTGTTTATTTTGCTGTCTTTTGCCTACATGAAAAGTTGTCCCTCTGTCTTGTGCCTCCTTGCCTTGGAACCAGCCAGGTATGGACTAAAATCTCTACAGTGAGCTAAATAAACCTTTTCACTTTTCACTTTCGCTGTCAGGGATTTTGTCTCAGCAATGTGAGAAAAGAAACTAAAACAAGAGTGAGTATCTTAAGCTTCAAAACCCATCTTCAAGAACTGGGAGCTTCCCAAGAAATATAGAGTCTCAATCGATAAAGAAGGAAACTCAATTCACTTAAACAAAGATTCCTTACACAGTTGACTTTTTTGTCTATAGGAAAGAAAAACATTAAACAATATTTGTACTGCGGAACTGGTCAGACTTAATGTATGATATTCACAAGCCAAGAGAATAGAAGACGGAACTTCAATGAAAGACATCATATCATCAAGAGCTCTGCTCAAGGATTTCACTTGAAGAAGTCTTCTTTAAAGATTCCATCTGAGACTGTAGAAAATCAAATGAACTTCATAGTTGCTTTAAATTTTATTGATGCATTTGAGCTTTTTAGATCCATCTGATATATGTTAATTTTAACTCTACTTTCATGTCAGTCTTTATCTTTTTAATTTCTTTTTCCTTCTCCTCCAGATTCTCTAAACATAGCAATAGAAATCTTTGTACCAAACAGTATTCTGACAATTTTTGCTTTTTAACCAGAACGTGGGAAGAAAGTAAAAGTTGTCCTTGTGTGAGTGTGAAGACTATTACTGCATTTTGTCATCAATTTTTGCTTTTTAACCAGAACGTGGGAAGAAAGTAAAAGTTGTCCTTGTGTGAGTGTGAAGACTATTACTGCATTTTGTCATAGTTAATCAAATGATTATCCATTTTCTTACCAATGTTGTTTTGATTTTTATCCTGCTACAAAAATCATAATGAATATTTTTCTAGATGTCAACTTGGAGACATGTACAAGAGTTTCTCCATGGCCCATAAGTAGTATATTTGCTGGCTTTCTTGACATTCCCAATCTCCCTTTGTTTTATTGGGAAAACTTTTCCAAACGAGATGATATTAAATTGTTTTCATTTTAGTTTATACTTCCATGATTACTGCTGAAGTTGAACATCTTTTTTGTTGAACAATTGGTTTACTTACTTCTGTGTGCACAGAATATTCATAATTTGTGTAGTTTTACCTTGGGTTTTTGTTTTTTCTATTGATTTCAAATTCTAGTTTAAATTATCAAAGCAAATTAATTTTTATTGTTGTGCTTTGTGGATTATCTTTCCACTCTTTACTGTGTACTTAATCACAAAGAACTTTCCATTTTTAGGTAATTATATTCACAAATCTTAAGTTATTATCTTCATGCTTCTGGTTTCTAGTTTAAAAACTATTTTCCTCCCCTCATATTACAGATACATTATTCACCTCTTTCCCCACAAATTTTCAATTTTTCTTTTTATCTTTTTAACTTTACTCAATTACCAATTTCTTTATTTGCTCAGTTTTGCAAAAGTTTTTGAGTTTATTATTTTCACATAAGATGTTTTGGCATTTATAGTCTCTGTTATGCTAATTTAATTCATATTTGCTGTTTTAAATTTGTTTCATTTACTTCTTTATTTAGATTATTCGTTTTTCTTTTTCTTAATTTCTTGAGTTAGAAAGTACTTACTTCTCAATATTTGTTCTGAAATAAGTATTTAACACCAAAATGTTTTGTGCAACTTTGCATTATACATATTTAATAAGCATGGACCCATTATAATTTCTTTGCTACTTAGTTTTAAATATGTTTCAATCTCTAACTTCCTATTTGGTCCATGAACTATACGGAAGATTACCTTTTAAATCAAGTGTATTGGGAAATAAATGTTAACTTTCTGTTGTGGATTTCTAAGTTTTAAATTTAAGTGACATTATGAATATCCACTTTTTAAGTGACATGAATCTTACCCTCTCCATTATGCCTATAACTACTGTGACTCAATGCTCAATTGCAGTGATACATAAAAAAACAAGAAATACACAGCTGTTATTCAAATTTATGAAATTGGGAGGGTTTTTGTTGCTGCAGGATTATGAAGTAGTCCTCACTGTTATAATGTCACTTGAGTCTGGCAGTGAAAGGTGATAATCCATACAATGTATGAGAAAGTACATTTAATATGATTGTCACATGCTATAAATTTGAGATCTAATCATGCATATAATGAGTTTTCAGCACTACAAGTATTTGAAAGTCCATCTATAGAGCAGGATGTATTGATTGGTATTGGTCGTGTTTAGCAACATATTATGAAAGAGACTCAGGTTATACATGCTTTAAAAATAGGTTTTCTCTTATTGCTAGCATAGAGTTCCATAGTATTTGATCAGATCAACTTCTAAATTTTTATTGAAATCTAAATCCATACTAATTTCTATCTGGTTATCTTAAAATCTACCGCTATGTGAATAGGTAAATTTTTCTTAAACAAAATCTTTAAAAGTACTAAGCATAAGTATACTTGACAAACTGGATATTATATTTCTGTCATTTGAAAGACTGCATTGACAGCATGAAAAGACAAAGCAAGGAGGGGAAAAAGATATCTGCAATATAAAGACAAATAACTCAGTTATAGGATACACAAAGATTCCTACAAGTTGATTAGAAAAATTATAGCAAACCGAAAGAAAACAAATATAGACAGTTTAGAGACACTATATCCTCCTCAAACAAAAAGACATACAAATAGCCAGTATAAACTTGAAAACATTCTTAAAGCTACCAGTCAGCGGGAAAATGCAAATCAAATCAAGACAATGGTAAGATATTTCTACACACCAAACGTGGTTAAAATTAAAAAGATGGGAACTCCTCTCGTACACTGCTGCTCAAACTGCACATTAGTACAACCTCTTTGCAAAATTATTTTGTAGCATCTGCTTAAATTCATCATACACATGCCTGATGTACTAGCCATCACGTTATAAAGGTCTTGGAGAATTACAACTTTATCTAAAAGAATCTATTTCAAAGCATTTGCTAGATAATCAGATAGCTTGTTTCATTTGTTTTTTTCTGATCCCCAAACTATAAGAATAATTGTTCTGCATTGATTATTGCACATTATTTTTAAATGATTGTTTTAAATATTTAACTAGGATTCAGTTGTCTAATTAGCATGTTAGAACATTCTATATTGTGCATCCTTCTTGGCTGGAAGCAAATGGAAGCTTTTGTTTTGTTGGTTATGTAAGTATTTGTTGGCTTTTCACAGCGGCCCTTTCTTCTTTCTGCTACGTCACACCCCGCGCAGCTGCCCTTGACCCAAGTGGCATTTGTCTGGTGTGATGTCTATCTCAGTTCAGGGAAATTTTGCCAATTATCTGAAAAACTTTGATCTCATACACAGTTGATTTATTGCTTTGTTTTTGTTTTTGTTTTGTTTTGTTTTGTTTTTCAATTTGTCTTTTCTAAGAGGCAGACAGGAAGTGGAGGAAGGTTTTTTCTACTCTACATATTCGATTTTTTAAAAAAATAAATCTCTATATAATACACACACTTCAGCATTTCCCCCAAAAAACATGTAATTGTTTTTTCATTAGTACAAACTTACAGTACACAAAGTTTACATTCCATGTGTAAATTTGGGACACGTATGTAACACACTTTTTCCCTCTCCCTCACCTCTTTCCCCAGCCCCTTTATCTCTCTTGATCCTCTACTCCTTTGAGAAGGATCCATCTCCCCACCTCCTACTATCTCTTTTATTTTCTTTATTTATAATTTGGGTTTCTCATGTAAAAGAAATCAAAGGATGTTCAAGTTCGTGTGTCTGATTTATTTCACTTAACATTATGATTCAAGGTTTTTCCATTTTCCTACAAATGACTTGTAAATTCTTAACTGACATTTGGATTTAAATTTTGAGATTTGCAATGAAAATCACATAAATGGACTTCTTTCCTTGTGGTTTTGTTGCTGTTGATATCAGACAAAACTATTCTTGTTTTATTAATTTTTATGATAAATTTCTTTAAAATGCTTTGAATTTCTTTTTAAAATGCTATGAAAGTAAAGCTGTTCTTTAAAATTTTTATGAATTTGGGTAAGCTAATAATACATGTAGTGGCTCCAATGTTGAAAAATGATCCTTTAATTTCTCTTTAAAATCAGCCTTCCGCGTTTTTTTTAACCCAGCAGAGAATCATACCATGTGGATGTTTTGTTGCTATTGTTCTTCATTTTGAATCAGTGTGTGTGCAATCAGGAAAACATGAAAGAACTACAGTAATTAGAAGTGACTCATGTGGAAGTTTGCTAAATAAACTGAGTTTTAAAAACTGTTAGACCCCTTTGGATTTCACTTTGATTGGCAAACTGATTGAGTATTGTAATTTAATTTTCTATCCACTCTCACTGATTTCTACTCTTCTTGCTCACTTTGACCTACGAGATAACCTGGCATATGCATGTCTCTCTAGGGTTCCCAGTGGGGATGCAGCAACACGTGAAGCAGCCATTATTTTTTGTACTCTTGTCTGTCTTCTACATAATGACTCTAAGGAACAGGCTTACATTTGTGCATATTTGTGAAGAACAGTGTAATGCAGCATTAGCAACTTTTTCTGTAACGAACCACATAGTAATTTTTTTTCAGGTTTTAGACCATATAGTCACTATTGCATCAACTTGACCACAAAGGCAATATATTAATAAATAGGCATGGCTTGTTCCATTACATTTTATGTGCAAGAATAGAAAATAGGTCATTTTTAGTCCACAGACCATAATTTGTCGAACACCTGTTTGAAAAGTGTTTTCAAAGTACCTATCAAATTTATACATTGGAATTTTAATACAGAATTTTGGAAAACACTGTAACTCAAACTTTATAGCTGGGCTTTAATGATGACAGTTTCTGGCTTGTTGTTAAGAGCTGTAAGTAATATGTTATAAAACTGTTTGGCACCTATCAAAACCTATTGCTAGACAGATATAGATATAAATGAAGAACTCTTGAGAAAAGTGCTTATGTCTAGTATGAGTAATAAATGGAAGCTCAACAGAAACTGAAATTGAAGTAATTAAGAAAAAGAGTGAGGTTAGTTTTATTGGCTTTAAGAGGCACTGCGTCATTCCAAAATGTTAAAAAATGACAGAAACTGCATTGTGGTCAGATAGGAGAGCTCCATAAATTATTTAGACTTATTAAAATGGTGGTTCATTGTTTTTCAGAATGAGTTTGTTTTACAGACAAGTAGTATGTAAGTTATCTGAGTGGGCAAATTACCTCTCCCAAAATATCCATGAATAAACCAAAAGTGCCAATGGGAGAAAGGAACACAGAACCAAATTTGTGTTCATTATCTAAAGAGTAATTGCAATTTTCTCCTTAATAAGGAATAATTCTTTAATAGTTAATGTTCATTTTTTAAATCTGTAGAGGTACACCTCCTTTTTCAATTCTAGTTTCAGTATATTTCTTTGCCTTTGGAACTTATTAGATATCACATGGGTTTTGCAAATAAGACTAAAGATATTTTACTAAAAATATGTGTGATAGAATAGAAGAACACTATTCAAAAAACAGAACCATGATTTCTGGTAATTTTGGGGGAAAAATCAGTCAACCAATGTGTGCAAACTCAACGTCATTAGTAGTTCTTTGTATTTCTTTGTGTATGCAGCTTTGTAGCTGAGATATATTTGGCCATTGCAACATTCTCTTCTTCACTTAATCCAGGTCACTTAATAAGTTTCTTGGAACTACATAAAAAAATGGAAAGTATTAAAATCATAGAACATTTTTTAAAAGCATATTCAATAATTTCAGTAGTCACTCAGCTGGAAAATTCCATTTCTTATGCCCATACAATTCTATGTATTTCTATAATAGCAGGTAGGTTAGGATATCGAGTAATATTTCAAGTCATTTCACAGTAATTCTACAATGATACATTTATACTTCAAATGAATAGTGAGTTAAAAGTCCTGATTTTCATTTCTGTTTAATAATCCATGTCTTCATGTACTCAACAGTTGTATCATGAGCCAACTACTTGTTAAATAAGTTAAAATTTGAGAAATCGGGTATGATCAAATTAGATGTGATCTCTGCTTTCATAAAAGTAGTATTCCTGGGATCAAATCAAATAGAAAAATATACCTATGAAGTTCATGATCTGGTAAGCACCATGAAGGAAATGAATATTTGACTTTGAAGAGTGACAGTCATTGGATCTAGTACCACACAACAGGCGAGAAGCCCAGAGATTCTTCTAAAAGGAAAATTACGGACCATAAGGCAGTCTGTTGTAAACCTTGTTTGTTTACTAAGGATTTTTAGTAGGAAGTAGGAATTTTCCAAGGAATTAAGGCAGGCTACTTCATAACAGCAATCCTCTGTGGGAGGATGAGTAAAAGAAAGATTTTAAATTCATAATGAAATAACTTTACTTCTTTTAACTTCAGCTTCTAGGGTTTCTCATTTCCTTATTCCTACAGATAATACTCCCATAGTAACTCTTTATCCACATTTAAATCTTGAAAAACCTTCAGTTCCCTCCGCACTTCTCTGAGTGCAAGACTGAGAGCCAGCAGGAGGCAGGACAGATGGTGCCATCCAGCTCGGCACCCTGGCTCTGGTGAGTGTACGAATGCAGCTATCCAGCTTACCCATTTGTCCTCTTTTGGAGTGACCGGTGGTGGGGTGAGTTTTCTGTAACATTTGGCTGGAGGACAGGGGTTGTTGTCTAAAAGTTTTCTCTTTTAGTAGAATGTCCTATCCTGTTCTTTTGGCTAAAGAGGGCAGGATGTTCTGGTGCTTTGTGAGGGTGTGGCTGTTGTCCTTTCCATATTAGCAGTTTCTCTAGCTCCTGTGCTTACACAGATGAAGCACCAAGAAAACCAGAGAACATAGCATTGTATCCTTCCTCGGGCTGCAAAGTCCCTGGGCAATCTAATTCTTCTCTCTGGACTTTAGCATCATTTCTTAAGTGATTTATGCACTAAGTCCAGTGGTCTCCATCATACTTAGTGGAAAGAATAGGAAGAAGTTTTCCTACCACATCTCCTTAGAAGCAAGAACCAACTAGAGGGATGAACTTTACTTCTGGCAAGTGATTTAGCCAAGGCTGAAATGTTTTATTTTTTACTTTTTATTTTAGAAATCCTTTGTATGTAACACAGACTATTCAGAATGGGCTCAGAAAATAAACATGTCAATTTCAATACACCTTTATCAACATAATATTTGAGATTGATGTTTCTCAGAAGTTTTCTTGACATACAAGTTGAAATGTTAGTTAAAATGAAACAGTAATACCTTAGTACTTTAAATTAGTCCTTTCATTTTGTTGTGCTTTAGAAACTAATGACAAGTCCTGAACATGAGTATTAAGAATATCTGATATGGAGTACGTACATGACAGAATCCTTTTTAGCACTCCACAATTCTTATGATTGTGTCCTACTTTCCTTCCAACTTAACGCCTCTCAGATGAATGTCTTTATCACTAAGAAGAGGATGGAACTAGTGAAATTCACTGAAGGAAATTTGCCTTCATTTGCTCGTCCACGTGCAGATTTCACAGTGTTTCCTCTGCTTCTACCCAGCCTAATGCTCTGCTTGACCTTTAAAATAACTATTGAACTTTATTAGCTTTGAAGTGTGTTTCCGCCTCACCTATAACTACCTCTTGAAATCACACATGTCTCGCGGTTGTGGTGGGGTAATGACTATCAGTGCCTGAAATGCGTAGTACCAGTCCAGATTTAAAGATTGGCTCCCAGTGGCTTATAAGAGAATAACAAAGCCTGTTATTTGTTCTGGAAACCAAAAAGCTATGTGTTGAGTGAGGCCTGTGGTGACGCACAAATGCTGAGTTAGAATTTTAATTCCCAAAGTAGGAATGAAAGCAGGCTAGCATTTTGTTTTATGCTCCTAAAATATTCTGAATCATGTGGGAGGTGTATGTTCTCCTGACTTTTCCCATAATTTATTCCTTGTCATAGTAGCAGTGATGAACATAGCTAATGAAAGAAGTTGAAGTTTCATCTCCTCAGGTCCCTTTGTCAGACCCTAGATCTGAAGCAATGAAATCTGTGATTTCTCTCACAGTAGGTACCATCGCCAACCCTTAAAAATGCCATTGTAATGTGTTGAGTAAAGAAATTTAAATGTGACGTATTTATCAAGCAGAGAGAGGATGAACATTTTAAAAAAAGACTCAGTTTGCTTTAGAAGGATGTTTACCTGTGTTCTAAGAAGGCTGAAAGAGATGAAAGAACACCATGCTTTACAAGGAAATAATCATTCACTCTGAATTACTTTTACTTATTTATTTATTTATTTATTTATTTTGGCACTGGGGGTTGAATTCATGACCTCGTGCTTCCCATGCAAGTGCTTGAGCCACTGAGCTAGACCCCCAGCCCTGTGAATTACTTTTAAATTCTTTCCATAGTATTTTAAAAAATTGCACGAAGAAATGCAAAATTACAAGTGATCCATCTGTATTATTATAAAAGAGTACATTCTGATAAGTGGAGACTCTTTCTCCCTCAAATCAAACAATAGTTAATTCATGATGTGAAGTATTTAATTTATTCAGAGTGGTTCATTATGGGATTCCAACCATCCAACTACTTTTTCAGAAATAGCCAAGAATCACTTATTAACAACTGGGAGTGGGTTAGGTTAAACAGGAAGGGGGGGTGTGTGTGTGACAAAAACAAACAAGCACTGAAGCCCTCACTGCCGCAATTTTAGTAATTTCTGGTTTGTTTCCTCTCCCTCTCCCTTCCCACTCATTTTCTTCAGCTCTTCCCTCCCCCGGGCCTCCCTTCCCTCCTCTCTCTTTTCTTCTTTTCCCGTGTATTTCTATCTCCCGTATTTCATTCAGGACATGGATCATTATTCTTTTTTAAGTGACAAGGGCCATTCCAGCCTTATTAAGTGGAAACTTGACTGATAGCAGAGGAAAGGTCACCTGGAAGTCAGGCTACAGGAGATAAAATTTAAGGGTTAAAATCAATGTGACTGAGAAGAAAATTGAAAAACAGGAGATAAAGATTTATAGACATGAGACTATTCAAAGAAGACCATGTGATACCTGCCACTGAGAAATCGAAATGATGACCAGAAAATAAAATCAGATTAAGAAATATGATGTTGGTCAAGGCCCGTGAGGCATAGACAGGGGACTCTGAAATGTAATTTCAGGGGATTAAGAAGAGTCTAGGAATGCCTAACTCTGAAATCCTTTTACACGGCATCAAAAGGTGACACATATTCCTTGAGAAGCTCAATTACCAAATATCCCAGACAACATGACTGGCTCTTGTTGAAATAAGAGAAACTTGGAAAGTGACATGAAATGTGAAATTGGCTCTCAAGATTCAGGAAGGTATTGATTTCCTTTAGCATAGGAAACTAATATAGACAAAGCACCCATTACTTGTGAAAGAAAATTGGGTACATTTTCAAAAGTGTGAGGATGGTTTTGAGCCCTTGAAAGAATCACAGATACGCATTTTTATTTGTGATTATTTATTCCTCTTCTTTATCTTTCTCAAACTTGGGAGACTTGCTCAGGACCTAACCAAAAGCAAACAAGTACAGGAAGTATATGTTTCGAAGGAAGCAGGGAAGAGTAATTTTAAGGGATAAAACAAAAATATAGCATAATGATTAATAAGTATTAGAAACAAATTCAATATAGAGCAATAATGTACTGGAATAAATTAACATGAAATCATTTCTCTGTCAAATACAAATGCACAGGAAGAATAGCAGGTAGTGTTTACATTTAAAAGTTAGCATGTGGTAGAAATAATTCTCTTTTATAAAAGTCACTTGGTGATTTGGGGCTTTCATTATCATCCCACTCACACATGAGAAAACTGGGAAAAAGAGGAAGAGCACCCGGGTACTGCCCCTATTCTGCGTTGAGCGGAGGACTGAGTCCAGGGAAGGTAGCACTGGGCCTTAGCAAGTACATTGCACCATCTCCTAAATGAATACTTTCTTCTCTTACTGAGACAAACCAGGGCTGGGAGTGTAGCTCAGTAGTTCAGTACTTGCTAACATGCATGAGGTCCTGCTTTCAATCCCATATTGAATGAAACAACAGAACACAAACCATGTGAACAAACACTAATACAAGACCAAAGACTACTCATTGTAATGAAATGGTAAACTGCTGAATGTTTCATGTTTTCATTCTTTCCCAACCTTTTCCATTAAAGGTGTTGACCATGTTACACTGTTTAATTCGGAACAACTCTAAAGGGCACTTACAGTTATTTTTTCTGACAGAGGGTAGAACAGTGTCTGTGAGGTCAAGTAACTTGAACAAGGCCAATGGTTTCACAATTTTACTCATGTGACAATCACCTTGGAAATACATTAAAACGCAGTTCCCTGGGCCCACATACAAAGTGTCCAACTCTGCCTGCCTGAGGTAGGGTCTCAGAACTTGCTGATGCTCCTGGTCAGAGGACCAAACCTTGAGAATGATTTCTTTGATGATGGTGTTAGCCATTGAATCCAGTCCAAATTCTGAGATTTTACATCAGCATAAGTAAGTTTTGGCATGTTTATTAAGTAGATATTGATTGATACTACATGTAAACCTAATCAAACTAAATTATTCATGTACCCCAACCAACAGAAATCATAATGTGATTTTCATGAAAGGTGTTTGCCACTACCCTTTAAAGAAGGAGATACTCAGCCAGCATAGTTGGTGCACAGAACCGAATCTGATTATAAAATATTCTTCAAACACCACATCAAGTGTATTAAAGGAGAATAAAATTGAAAAACCAAGAGATTTCACAGATTCCCCAATTGATTAAGTTAATCAGTCCTAAATTCTTCCACACCCCACATTTGCTTTCCTTGCACAAGTATTGTGTCAGAAACTCCCGTCTGTCCTCTAATATCTTCTCGCCTCAGATTTTAAGTACGTGATGATTCAGAATTAACATTGGAGTTTAAATTCTGCAGCCTTTTGCATCTAGATATAATATCAAGGCAAGTTCTTACTCACTGGCTGTAAGTGAAAGTGGTGTGCACAACTTCCAGCATCTGCCTGTAAGAGAGGTGATTTAGCTTTCTTCCTGCTCTCTGCCTTTGGTAGAGTCTTCATCTCTTTTGTACTTTTGTTCCTACAAATTGGTTCCCATTCCGAGGTTAAAACCCACCAAGGCACAAGCTCTCCCTACCTCTACCACATGGCTTCGTACATCTCTTGCTCTCTGGAGGAATAATTGTACCAAAGTTACTGTCTCAGCTGGTTAAAAATGTTTTCTGTTTTATCTTAATGTGAGCCCTCCTTTCCCTCACAGACTCTAATTAACACAAATGGTAGTTACATTGAAAGTTTTGGTTAAGGTTTAAATTAATCAATATATATGAAACACATGACAGTGTGCCTAGTGTATAATAAATCTTCAAGAAATGTTAGTAATTTCCCCAACCAAAGCACACCCTTTGTGGGGATCTTTCTTGAACTAAAAGTGCAACTCCTAAAGAGCGTTGTGCAGAGTTTCTGGCAGACTCGGCCCTCCATAGATGCCTTATTCTTCCTTCAGGGTTTAATGAGATATCTGCACACAAGTTTAGTTGTATGAGTTTTGGAATGAGGGTAAATTCAAAACGGAACAGTGAAGGAAAGAACCTGTACGTATGTTTCACTGAGTACATGTATGTTGGATCCTGTAACTAGGACATGAGTGACATTTAAGGTGCCTTTAAGATTTTTTTTGTGACAACCTGGGAATTAACTAAGTATGCTCACAACCCAGTCCATGCTCCCTTTTTTCCCAAGACAGCTCCTTTTGGCTGAATTTCTGTTGTGGGGATTGATGGTGCCATTTCTAGGTCTCCCAAGACTCCCCCACATCTCTGTCAGCTGCAGAACTACATATTCTCCCATGCTTTTTGGGTCATCATGACCTGCTCCATCCCGCTCCTCAGGAGAAACATCTTAACAAAACTACTGCAACCATCCTTGGTACCAGCCCATGCCCCATTGCTCTCCTGCTCTCCCTTTCTCACTCCAACTCCCCTTCCCCAATCGCTTCTCCTTCCTTAAACTCACATGCCTGGATATCTCTACTCCTTCTGTAACCACACACCAAGCCCCCATCCTCATACATCTTAAAAGTAATCACCCTTGCCCTGCTCAGTGCCAATACCCCCTACCAACTTGGCTCTCAAAGGACTAAAGCCTGTCATGATCCATCTCCTCAAACAATCCCCCTTTCATCACTCCTATTCTGGCCATCAAAAAGTCAGACTAATCATACAGTCTGGTCCAAGACCTCTGAGCCATCAACCAGACTGTGCTCCCCATCTACCGTACAGTCCCCAATCCCTACACTTTCCTGTCCTTCATCCTCTCATCCACCACTCACTATACAGTCCTAGATCTCAAAGATGCCTTTTTCACTATGCCCCTACATTCCAAATCACAGCTGCCCTTTGCCTTCGTGTGGACAGACCCAGACATCCACCGATCACAGCAACTCTCCTGGATAGTTCTCCCCCAAGGTTTCCATGTTAGCCCCCACTATTTCAGCCAGGTCCTCACCAACGACCTCCTTTCCCTCCGTCCCACTGCCTCCCATCTCCTCCAGTACACCGATGACCTCCCCAGTACATTGATGACCACCTCTTCTGCAGTCCCTCTGCCTTACCCTGCCATCAAGATACCCTCACACTCCTACAATATTTAGACAATAAGGGATACCAAGTCTCCCCACTCCCGCACATCTCAGACACACAACACACCTGGTTTACAGACGGCAGTTCTTACAAGACCTCAGCTACTTGAGAGCAGGATACACAGTAGTTACAACTGACAAGGTAACCCAGGCCCAAGTTCTCCCGCCACACTACCTCACAGCAGGCTGTGCTCATAGCTCTAACCAGAGCCCTTGCCCTGGGAAAAGGAAGCAGAATTAATATCTGCACAGACTCAAAATGTGCTTTTCACATCTTTCACAACCATGCAGCAATTTGTGCAGAAAGAGGATTTCTTGCCACCAGGGAAGCCTCCATCATCAATTCACACCTGGTAAAGGCACTCCCAGAGGCGGCCCTCCTGCCCGCCCAGGCAGGAGTGACTCACTGTAAGGGACATGAAAACCCACAGATCCCAAGGCACAGGGAAACTCTTTCACAGGCCCGACAGCCGCGGAGGCTGCTGCCTCTGTCAGCACCCTGCTCAACCCCAGGGCCAAGGCCTCTCCCTGACAGGCATCACCTCAAGTGCTCCACAAAAATACCACACGCTCCCCACCTCAGAGGGGTGGTTCCTTGACCAAGGAAAAGATCTTCCTGCCTCCCAGACTCCTCGAATTCTCTCCTCCCTCCACAATAGCTCTCACACAGGCCACAAACCCCTCAGCCGCCTATTCCAGCCTCTCATTTCAGCCCCCTCCTGGAGGGCTACATTAATGCAGACCACCATGCACTGTCCAGTCTGCCACTCCATCTGCTGCCAAGGTTTCCTCTGACCTCCCTCATACCTAACCCACCAGACCCATGGATTGACCCCTGCTCAGGACTGGTAGATTGACTTTACGCATATGCTGCGAGCTAAAAAACTTTATCTCCTAATCTGGCTCAGTTCACCTTCACAGGATGGATTGAGGCATCCCCCACCACCTCTGAGAAGGCTGAAGCAGACATACAGTGCCTCCTGTCAAATACCATCCCTTGATATTGTCTCCCCACTCAATCCAATCAGATAATGGGCCAGCTTTTACAGCCCAGATAACCCTAGAGGTCTCCAAGTCTTGGAATAGACTGGAAACTCCACACTCCCTACAGAACCCAGTCCTTGGAAAAAGTAGAAAAAGCCAATAACCTAGTTAAGGCCCAACTCACAAAGTTTCCCTACAACTAAAAAGAGACTGGCTTTGCCTGCTTCCTATTGCTCTCCTCACACTCAGGGCAGCTCTCCGAGAACTCACAGGCTACAGCCCCTTCAAACTGCTATAGGGCCACTCCTTTCTTCTGGGGCCCTGCAGCACCTGAAACTGACCCCCTGGGAGTCTAGCTCCCTGCCCTTCAATTAGTCAGACAACAGACCCAAAAGGCAGTAAACCTCATCTTACCTTCTCCCAACATCCAGCCATAAGAGGATGACCTTGCTGGCAGATCAACTTTGGTTAAAAAACAAAAACAAAAACAAAAACAAAAACAAAAAAAAATTACACTCTCAACTCTTAAAACCCCAGTGGACAAGTCCCCATGCAGTTGTCTACAGCGCCCCAACAGCAGCCCACCTACAGGACCTACCTCATTAGGTTTGTTACTCTCTCCTAAAACTCCCGTCCCTGGACCCACTTCCACAACTCCATCACGACTGACGCTGCTGCCAAAGACTCTCACTGGAAATCACAAGCCCTCTCCCCGATCAGCTTCGGGGGCCCCACCTGACTGGAACACCCCCAGAAGATGCCTCCTACCAGTGATCTTCCTTTTCGGTGTGCCCCTGATGCTCATTCCCTTGTGCGCTCTCATTAACCCCCATAAAACACCCCGCCACCACGCCTGGCCCTCGGGAGTCTTCTCGCCATCATCCCCCTCCTGCTCATCAGGCTCCAAATCGCCCAACTCCAGAGTGACAAGCACGTCCCTAGCCCCACCACCCAGAGTCCAGATTCAGCCCAAGACCCAGACCAGCCTCCAGAGCCACTCTCCTTCCTCAGTGACTATAAACCTGGACTGTTCCCTTCTACACCGCTCCTGACCATCACAAGGGTGCTGGGTTTGTCTCTGTTTCCACCTCCTCCCCCTCCACATGGGGCACAGCTGAGCCCATCTGGTCTCCCGCCTGTGAGACCCACACTTGGGATACCAAGGCCTATGGGGCCGCTGTGCTCATGGGCCCCAGTGCACCGAAACGCCATCCCTTCACAGGACCAATAGCCACAGACATAAAAGCCTTTTCACACGCCACCCTAGGCCTCTCCAGAAGGGCCCCCCAGGATACCCCTCGGAGACCTCCCACCTTCTAAATGCAACTTTACTCTAAACCTCCACTGTTCCCGTGACCACAAGAACACAGCATTGACTCAGTCCGCTTCAGAGTGTCAGGACTCCCGAGCCTAGAAACAAACAAACTCATAAACAGAAACTCCTGGTTCTGCTGACCCCGCCAAATTCCATATTGAAAATTTCCTCCATGGTCTCCCCCCACAGCTGACCACACTCGCTGGCCAAACTCTCCAACCAGGACACCGCCCCTGTTCGATGCCTCCTGCTGCCCAGCCTGCAGGACTCCTCCCGATGGCTTCTTGTGGACAGGGTCAGATGTACCTTGCACTGGCAGGGTAAAACCCCAGGTGCCACGCGAAAGGACCCCCGGCTCCACTCCCCTTTTGTGGGTGCTACACTCACCACCAGCATGGGACAATAGCAAAGAGAGTTCTAGGGTAAAAAAACACTTTAATGATGCATAATGTTTTCTCCCTGAACACATCCTGGGTTTTCTGGCTGTGCAGAACGTCCGTGTATCTTTGTCTACCCACAGACTGGACCTGAATGTGTACCCTGGTGTTCCTGGCCCCCAAAATAGACCTAGCTCCTGGGCAGACCGAGCTGCCAGTCTTGCGCAGACCCCACTCAGACTACGGCAGTGGCCACAAGCAGATACTCACACCCTACCAGCAGGCCTGCGAATCTCTGCAGGCGAGGGCCTGGGAGCCGTAGGGGTGGCGTCTCCACGGCAGCCTGCCAGCAGCTCTCAGAAGAAGCGTCTGAGGGGCTCGGAAAGATTTCTGACTCCATCCTGGCCTTCCAAGGGAAATAGATTCCCTGGCCAGGACAGCCCTCCAGAAGCACCATGCCCTGGACCCCCTCACCACAGAAAAGCGAGGCACCTGCATCGCCCTGCTCTTAGTGCTGTTTTGATTTGCATTTTTATGGCCAAATATTTTGAATATTTTATCATGTAGTTATAAGTCATTTGTACTTTCTTTGAGAAATGTCAATCATTTCAATTTCCCATTTTGATTATATCTTTTATTTTTAGGGATCTAATTGTTTTGAGTTTTCTGTATATTCTACATATTATCCATGTGTCTGGAGAATAGCAGGCAAAATTATTTTCCATTTTATATATGTTCTTTTCCCTCTGTAGTTTTCTGTGCTATGTAGAAGTTTTAAATTTCATATAATTCCATTTGTTGACTTTTGATATTATATCTCCCACAACTAAGACTTTATTCAGAAAGTCATTACCTATGCCTATGTCCTCAAGAGTTTTACCTCCTTCATCTTTCAGTAGAATAAGTGTTTCTGTCTCTATGCCTAGATCTTACTCCATCTTGATTTGATTTTAGTGCAGGTTGAGAGATGGGGTCTAAGTTCAGTAGCATATAGATAACCAGTTTTCCCAACATCATTTATTAAAGAGGCTGTCTTTTCTCTATCATATGTTTTTAGCTTCTTTGTAAAAAATCAGGTTTGTGAAGGTAGCTTCTGCATTCTCAGTTCTATTCCACAGAGCAAAATGTTTTGTGCCAATGCCATACTGTTTTTGTTACGATAGCTTTGTCATATAACTTGAAACCCAGAATCACGTCATCTCCTGCGTTGCTATTGTTGCTCAAGCTTGCTATCATCATTCTAGGTCTCTTCTCTTTCCACATAAACCTTAGAATTATTTTACCCAGGTTTGTGAGGAATGCTGTTAGTATTTTTACAGACATTGCATTAAATTTACATATAATTTTTCATAATATGATCATTTTGACAATATTGGTGATGCCTAGCCAGGGATATCTTTCCATTTTTTAATGTCCTGTTCAATCTCTTTTTTCAGACCACTGTAATTTTTATTACACAGACCTTTCATTTCCTTGGTTAAATGAATTCTTAGAACGTTAACATTTTTGAAGCTAACATGAATGGGATTGATGTCCTGATTTGTTTCTCAATGGATTCATTGTTGCCATACAGGAAAACCATTAATTTTTTTATGTTGATTTCACATGCTGTCACTTTGTCAAATTTGTTGATTAGTTTTAAAACTCTTCTGGTAGAGTTTTTTTTTTTTTTTTGTCTTCTACATAAAAAAATCATATCGTCTGAAAATAAAGTTACTGTAATTATTTACTCTCCTATTTGAATCTTTTTTGTTTCTTTTTCTTGCTTATTGCTCTGGCTAACGTTTCAAGTCCTGTACATATGTAGAGGAGTGGTGAGAGTGTACACTCTTGTCTCGTTTTTGACTTTAGAGGAATGCTTTCAATTTTCCCCAGTTAGTAAGATGTTGGTTATGGGTCTGTCATAAATGACTTTTATTAGTCTGAGGTATATTTCTTCTATAGCTATTTTCATCAGGGTTTTTTAAAATCATGAATGGATGCTTTTCTTTGTCAAAGAATTTTTCTAAAACTATTGAGATGATCACGTGATTGTATCGTTATTGCTACTTTTGTGGTGTATTACATTTATTGACATACACATGTTGAGCTATCCTTGCATCCCTAGGATGAAATACCAATAAAGAAATACCAGAGATTAGCCTCACCATTAGACAATGAACTTAGCAGATATTGAGAGTGCTCCATCTAGAAAAACCAAACATTTTTCTCAGCTGCACATGGAACGTTCTCCAATATAGACAATATTTATGCCGTAAGACTTTCTTGGAGGGATACAACAGAATTGAAATAACTTCTGAGTTGTCTATCAGATCCCTGTGAAAGGAAATTAAATAGCAAAAAAGGAATCATAGATATTACATAAACACACAGAGATTAAAGAATATACTCTTGAATAATCAATGGGTTATAGGAGTAGTAAGCAAAAAATAAAAATAAAAAGTTTCTAAAATCAAATGACAATGCCAGCAAAAAATATCAAAACTATGAAACACAAATAAAGTGATTCTAAAAGGAAAATTTGTAAGTGTGAATGACCACATTAGAAAAACAAGGTAATCCCAATTAAATAAGCTAATGAATATTCCAAGTCCTTGAAAAACAAGAAAATCTTCATTAAAAAATTGTAGAAGGATAGAAATTATAAAGATCAGAGAGGAATTAATGAGATTAAGACTAAAAAGAAAGCAAAAATTAATGAATCAAAGAGTTGTTTCTTTCAAAGGGTAAACAGGATTGATAAGACTTTAACCAGTTTACCAAAAGAAGAAAAAAAAATAAAGAAAAGATTTGAGTCAGTGCATTTGACATTGAAAAAAGTGAAATCACAAGACATCATCAAAATCCAGATTACTATAAGAAAATACTTCAAAGTTTCAATAAACTGGAGAATCTAGAAGAAGTGGATAAATTCCTAAGTTTCAATAAACCGGAAAATCTAAAACAAATGGATAAATTCCTAGGCAAATATGAGTTACAAAATTCTTAAAAAGGAACATGTCTACACTGCTGGTGGGAGTACAGACTTCTAAAACCACTATGAAAATCAGTGCACAGATTCCTTAAAAAACTAGGATTGAAGGTCCTATTTAACCTAGCTATTTCCCTTCTGGGTATTTTCCCAGAAGAACTGAAAACATCATACCATAGAGATATATGTGCACTCATGTTTATAGCAGAACAATTTATAATAGATAAATCTTGGAAACAACCCAAATGCCATCAACTGAGGAATGGATAAAAAAGATACAGTATTTTTATACAACGGAGTGCTACTCAGCTATAAAGAAGGATAAACTCGAGGATTTTGTAGGTAAATGGATATAACTTGAGACCATAATCATAAGTGAAATAAATCAGACTCTCATGTAAATACCATATCTTTTCCCTAGTGTAAAAACCTGAAAGTGTAAATAAGATTCAAAATGTACAGCTGATATTGTGATATTATGAAAGTAAAAGGGAAAGAAAGTGCTCAAAAGGGAAGAACAACTGGGATAGGAGAAAGGAGAAAAGAAAGAAGTGAAAAGATATATATAAAGATAGATAACTACACTACTAATCTCTGTTAGTTCATCAAAAAGAATGGCTTGTGCTTTCATTGTCTGATTGTTTGATCATTTTTTAAGCCGCTGATTAAGCTTGTTTTTTTAATTTTTTTATTTTAAAAAGCAAAACAGGAAAAAGAATACAAATGGTACAGAATTTTTTTTAAATAGTAGTAAATTAACACTAGTTAATATATGGCATATTGTTATTTTAGAAGTAGTTGTTCAGGTTGCAAGATTTAGGCATAAAAAATGATCAAGCAAACAATGAAAGCACAAACTGTTCTTTTTGATGAATTAACAGAGATTAGTAGTATAGTTGTCTATCTTGTATGTATACATATATATATACATACACACA
Organism: Dasyprocta punctata; assembly: GCA_004363535.1. NCBI lineage: Eukaryota > Metazoa > Chordata > Mammalia > Rodentia > Dasyproctidae > Dasyprocta > Dasyprocta punctata. The sequence goes on along the minus strand of RJWM01004217.1, from coordinate 23,193 downwards.
TACATACATATATGTATATCTATGTACATATAGTATTTTCCCTTCTTCCTTTTCTCCTTTCCCCTATTCCAGCTGTTCTTTCCTTTTGAGCACTTTCTTTCCCTTTCATTAACACAGTATCTATTGTACATTTTGGATCTTATTAGTCTTTCAGTTTTTTTTCACTAGGGAGACAATACAATGCAAATGTGCATTTGATTTATTTCACTTTTGAGTATGGTCTCGAGTTGCCTTCATTTACCTGCAAAAGCCTCAATATTATCCTTCTTTATAGCTGAGTAATATTCCATTGTATAAAAATACCACATCTTTTTTATCCCTTTCACAGTTGATGGACATTTGGGTTGTTTCCAAGATTTAGCTATTACAAATTGTGCTGCTATAAACATGAGTGCATGTATATTGCTGTAGCATGACATTTTCAATTTTTCTGGGAAAATTGTTTGATCATTTTTTTGTATGTCTGTATCTTGTAATCTGAACAACTACTTTGAAGATAACAATATGCAATATATTAAACATTGTTAATATCTTATTGCTTTGTTTTGAAATTCTGTGTCATCATTTTTATTCTGTTTTCAATTTTAAAATAGAAAAAGTACATATGCTAAACTACTCAATAACATACCTACAAACAGAATGCAACAAATCATTAAAAAGAGCATGCCTCTGCTGAACATTGGAATACAAAAATTATGGAGAAAAATAAAATTGTCAGCATTCCTACTATTCAGAGATAACTCTCATTAAGGTTTTCAGATGCTCTCTCCAAGCTATTTCTCTAGATCATACCTAGACAATTAGGGAGAGGATCAATTGCTGCATTACCTAACCCTTGTTTTTACATCTCTTTGATTATCCATCCTTTATCTTAAGTTGAAACAGAAAGGAATAAATAGTAAGTATATCAAGCAATTCATTTGTTAATGAATTTTGTAACTTTTCCTCAGTTTCAATCAAATGTATGAGCTCTTTCAGAGAGTTGCATATCTAATGCATTCCCATAGGATACTCATTAATGTGAACTGAATTATTCATTGCTAATGGTCACATAGGTAAAAAAAAATAACATATTTCTTTAGTCACACGAAGTTAATAGTAAACATAGGACAGCCTGTTTACAAAGGTAACTTGCAATCTTCACATGAAAGGGTTCACCCCAGAGGAACGACTGTGTGCGTGAGCTGTGCATCCTGATGAGCACGTGGAGCTGGGGAGCGCTTCAGCCGGCTGACAAAGCCAGGGACAAGGACCCTGCTCAGCGCCTTGCCCTTGGGGCCAGTCTTTTCCCCTTCAGGGATGCAGGAAGACAGCCCTCTGCATGGGACACATTTAGCCATTTATAAACAGATTCTAGCTCTAGTGTAAATCATTTTTGTTAAGCTTAATATTACATTTTTGTTTCTGTATTTGAAAGCCTATAGGTATATTTCTTTCAAATAGTGTACACACACACACAACCATACATACCCATAAGAAATGTTGAAACATAGCAAACATTTGAAATTTAATGTAACTGGTAAAATCATATACAGCAATCATACACTCCCATTGAAAGTCATTAATATGCAAATATATTCATAGATATGAACAATCTATAGTAGCTAAAGTGTATTCTGATTGCTCTTCAATATAAAAAAATTTGTGTATTGTATTCTGTCCCTTACCTAAATTACACTTGTATGTATCTAAAAGAAAACATTCCGTTGCTGCTCGTTATGCCCATAATGAAATTAAGTTCTGGTGATAGAATAATGTGTCACTGGCTCTCTTCTAATAACACAGACTCAATCTGAAACCTTCATCAACTCATAATCAAAAAGCCACAGAAATGTGTACTGAAATATACTGGTGCCCTCTCAAGTGAATAACAATAGAAAATTGGGTGAAATAGCAGTTTCTAGGACAGCACTAACAGGAATCACGTTAAAATCTTCAATATAAACACCTTTGATGTCTCAAAGAATACGACTATCAAGAGAGAAATTGGCTGTCAGGCCTGAGTAAAGAAGGCTGTCATCTGTATGTGGGAACTGGGATATTAAGCATTTCACTGTTCACTAAACATCCTAACCTGGCTCACTTTCGGCATCCAGTACAGGCCCCCAAATTGCCCTTGAAATAATACAGGAATTGAAGGCATAGGAAAAACGTTCTCTTAGGACATCAAATCATCTCAGTATTTAAGAAAATATTAAATGTTCATTTGAATTTACCATATTCATTTAAGGTAGCTGAAGACTGCAGGTGAAAAAATAACTAATTATGGAATTTGACTATTTTCATTTAAATTTTCTATGAAAATAAAGACTTTCACAAATGCCGACTTCGGATAATTAATAGTACTTCAAAGCGCTTTGTCTTCTCTCCAGATTCCCAAAGCTCCCAATGATCTTCGTGATGTCAGAAAAAATATTACACCCAAGAATTCTCATAAAATAAAATGATCATTTTGAAATTTATCTTTGCTTAGTGCTTAAATTATAATAAATGCTTTTTCAACTAATTATGCTTTCTTCTCAACTATGCTGTGTGGCATTATCACCATTTCAAAGACAAAGGAACTAAAACCATGAAGATCAATGAAACAATCAAGGCTATAGTTTTACAAAGGATAGTAGTGTGACATCCACTAAGGTTCAGTACTTCCTTTAGTATTTATGCTTTGTATTTTATATATAACTATACCAAACAGCCATAAATACTCTTTCTTTCCCTTTTCTTAAGTTCTAATTCTCACATTTAAATACTCCTTGTAACTTCTTGTTAGTTTGTCTTAAAGGGACTTAAATTGTGTTAAGCAAGGCACAGTGGCTCATGCCTAAAACCCTAGCACTCTGGGAGGCTTAGGCAGAAGGATTATAAGTTTGAGCCCAGTTTGGGCAACTTTGCAACTTACCATGAATTTGTCACAAAATTAAAAAAAAAAAATTATGGGACTGGAGATGTAGCTCTGCAAAAGGGCTGAATTTAATCCCCAATAATTCCCTCAGCAAAAAATCACTGTTCACAATGTTTTTGTGTTTGATACTGCTATTTAAAGTTAAATCAAGTTATAAGTTAGTAAGACAAATATTAAATTACAATCAACCAGCAGTAAGAAGTTCTGATGTGCTTTCGTACAGCAGGCTGTGTATCTCTAAACCATAGAAGAAAGGCTTTGAAAGTTTTTATCATAAGGAAATTATAAATGTTTGAGGATATAGGTATGTTTAATCTGATTTGAACATTATACAATGTATGCATGTAGAAAACATCACATGGTGTGACATAAATATGCAACTTTTATTTTTATATGCCTCAATTAAAAATATTTTAGCTATTTTTTCTGGCTTTTATCTTTAATGATAAGTGGCTGGAAATACTGGTATAGGGTCACTTTCTGTTGAAACACAGATTACAGTAGCTTGCCTTCAAATTCACCATGTTAGTTATCAAAGTCTAGAGCCAACTGAACACTTGTACATTTATGGGCAATGCATTGTATTTCCTTGATAACTTTTTTTTACTTTTATGCTCTGAAATTTCAAAAGATTTTTATTAACACAAGGCTTTCCTTTCATTTACTTTACAGGACTCTGGAGCATCTGAAGATTTCTTTCTTTGATTATGTGTAATTAATTTAAACATTTCTTATAAAATATTAACTTCTATGTTTTTTATATATTGTGTTAATAATTTTTCCTACCTGCTAGATTAATCCATATCTAAGTTTTCCTCTTTTTTATTTGTCTGTTTTTGCATTCTTCATTATGGCCAATTTATAGCTGTGTGCCTATGAGATGCATAATTTCAAAATGCTCTTTCTTGCTCTCTTAATATTACCTGTTTATAGCATTTGATTCTTATTTCGCACATTTCTCTATATTTGCTATTATGTTTAAATTATCTTCTAATTCATGAATTCATTTTGTAAAATTGAGTTATTTGGATCAGCTGTTCTGATGGTCTTTCTCTTTTTGTCTGTTGATATTCCTCATTTGTGTAACTATTCTTGATCACTCCTTTATATTTTATGGGTTGAAAATTGTTTAATTTAAGTAAGAGGTATTTAGTTTCTCCATTTTTGTATATATGTTAGTTCCCCTAATCTGCTTCCCTCTAAAATGGAAGGATTGCCATGATGCATTATAAAAATGAATATGACTCATCCAGAAGTAGGTTGTGCTTCAGGATTTGGTGGTCAAATATTTTGTTGATCAGCAGCAGAGGCCAGACTATGAGAAGTTCTCTTCAAGGATGGTGACAGTTAACGCTTACAACCTCAGTTTGTCTTTAAATATAGCTCAAAATTTCCTTTACCATTTTAAACAACTTTAAAGAAATGAATAAATAACTACAGTTATAATATTTAAAGTTCTTATGGCTATAACTCCATGTATCCAATATTTGTTGGTGGAGAATCTTAGCAATCAATAATACTCTCAAATTATATTCATTGGTACTCTAGTTCTGTATGTGATAACTGTGGCCTCAGTCACAAAATGAGCGAACTTCAGAAAAGGGCCAGTGATCAGACAGTGTAGTCTCTGTTCCACATATTGGTTCCATGTTTAACTTTACGCACTTGTGCGAAGATTATTGTAGAGTCCTCCAGCTAGTGAAATTGATCGCAAAGTAATTAATATTATGACATAACTGCTTTAACACAATGAATTAAAACCACAGAGTGATATATACTTGGGAAAGAAGGATGATGGATAGTCAAGGAAAGCAAAGACTTGGGAGAAAGAGTAGAGAACAAAGACTTAGCAGTTAATGGCACAGTTATATGAAGGAAGATCATAGCATCTGCTGTGAAGGGATCCTAAGTGTATGCAGTTGCCTAACTGAATGTATGTAAGTAGGAGGGTATTGCATGGCAGTAATTATTAAAGAAGAGGTGAAGAAGAAACTGGTAGTAACTTGTGTAGAAGGAATTGAATCGAGTTGTTTACCAGTTGCTTTCCATCTCTGGAACAAAGTATTCAACAACCAAAATTTAAAGGAGGAGAAGTTTACCTAGATTCACAGTTTCAGTGTGTTCAGTCCATGACTATCCAGCTCCAAGGCACAAACAGCACAGCAGAATGGCAGAGAAGAAGGATTCTGCTCACAGAATTGTGATCAGAAAGGAGAGGGACAAAGGAGGAGCTAGGAACAAGAATGCAGCCTTCCAGGTCGCACCCCCAGGAACCAAGGGCCTCGGGCCAGGCCCTTCTTCTGAACAGCACTTCCAGGCATGAATTCTTCAGTGGAGTGACCCACTAACAACTGTAGCATCCCTGCCATCCAGGCACCTTCCCACATCCCTGTTTCTGAGCCCAAGACTTCTGGGGGACAAACGAGATCTATATCACAGCAAGTGGCCTGCTCGTTACTTCTATAGGTGATGGAAAGACTGGTGACTGGAAATTCAGCAGGGGCAGTTCTTAGCCAGATAAGGTACTTAAGAGCAAACATTTGCCTGAAACAAGAGCATGGGAATTTCCATCAGTGACAAGACCCTCTTCCTGAGGGCGTATGTCAACCCCGGAATGCAGTTGGGAGTCTCAGGTGGGACGAGCGAGGAGGGAGATATAACGGGTTTCTTCAAGCATTAACATATGTCTAGTACCTACTTAGTAAAGGTGAATTAAAATAAACTTCTGCATAAAACAATATATCTGTCATTGATAAAAGCCTTCTTGAAATAATTTTTTTTAAAAAAGAGAATGTGTATTTCATTATTTATAGAATATACTACCTGTAAGTGTACCAAAAGTCAGATTTTTTAACTTTGTCTCCCATTTTGTGGGAAAGAAAGATCTTAATTCAAAGCACAGAGAAAACACATGTGAAGTTAGTGCAGAATGGCAAATAAATACAAAGGACAGCTTGAGAGAATCTAGCTCAAAAGAGAAATCACAAGATAGGCTTTCATTCTCAATCAAGACCACAGTCATCACAGTCCCGATTGCCTGGTAATGAGCCCAGCCCAGGATCATCAGAGATAAAACACCATGTCCAGCAGCCCTTTCTCAACGGCAATCACAGAGCCCAGATGCCAGCCTTTGAAAGAGCTTTGCTAGCAGCAGGTTCTGATTCACTGGCAAGCTTTTCAAATAGTTTCCCTGGCAGCTTTGAAAGTTGTGCTAAGTCAATTATGTGATTAGTCTCTTCGGGGAGCCCGGGTTTGCTTATCTTCCTCTCTGCCCTATCTTTGAACAATGCTGCTTCTCATGAAGGTAGGTAATTTTGCAGTGCCAACCAGTTATCCAAGAGTGAATTTTTTTAGTTTATTAAACTAAAATATCATCAGATTTTGCAGATAAACTTACCTAAACATAAATACTAGGTAGCCAGAAAAAAATTTCTATTTTCTTTTTTGATTTCTATTGTGATTCTGAGTGCCTGGCTATTCTTCTTGGTCCCTAGTCCCATTTTAGAGTTTCTGGTTTGTTGTTAATTTACCAAAGTCACCAACCACTGCTTTGAAAATCCTTCAAAAATTATGCCTCATGGTAGATTTTGAGAAAGAAACAGGAGTATACAAGAGAAGAAGATGAAGGGACAATAAGAATGGTCATTGGAAATATGTTTCTACTTTATATGGTCATAGATATTTTACCAAGGCATGGAGTCTAAAGATAGAGATTGGGTTTAATAAAAGCGTTTACATCACAAACAATTGGGAAAACCTACAACAAAGAAGCCTTTTCGGAAAACTAATGTGGTAAGGTTTATGTATCATACCTTTTCCTTTGGACTCACACCTTGTACACACGTAAAAGCAGTCATCTTTGGAGAGACAGAGTTCTATGCATCCATGAAAACTTGACCTCCCTGCTATTGTGTTAGTGCTGTACAGGACCGTTTGATTTGTGCCCTGTTAACATTCAAGGGCGGTGACAAAGCAACCTGAAAAAGAAGATCCAGCAGTCAACCAAAGGAATACAATCACACTGATATTCGATACTGCCTGTGGTTTTCTATACTGGGCACAAGTCTATTTTCTAGTCCATTTTATATAATCCACAATTTTCTTTCTTGACAATGTTCTTTCGTGAAAATATATGTTTATATTATATTGGGTTACATGCAGTTAAATTTTTATTAACTACTATCCTTTCTATTTGGGGTCCTAAAGGAATCAACCTCACAAATGTATTAATTTAACTGTGAATAATGGTGGCATGTTGGACTTAGAGAATTGAAGAACAACATGAAATAATACATATGGGTAAAGGTTACATGGCTTATTTTTCCATTGCTACAAATTCAAAAAATATATCAAGGTTACATATTAATAGCTGCCTCAATTAAAATTTTGCATTGGTAACATAATTAACTTATCATTGCTTTTAGTAGTAAAAAAATGATCTCCCCTAACTCCAAAAGTCTTTCTATATTTTAATGACAGTGCATTTTGATTTATTAAAGTGTAGGTCATTGTGAAGCTAAACATAAAATAATAAAACTATGGTCTTGATATCTTTTTCTAACACTCTGTGCTGTAGCATGACTTTTTTTTCCCCTTCTATCTCATCTGGCATAGAAAGTCTGCCTCGTTCAAACAGAGGTTGTTCTCCTGGCTTCAAGGGTGGAAGCAGGTGTGCTCACCCTTAGGACCCTTCTTCCTTAGCCAAGGGTACTGAGAAAATTACAAATGAGCCCGACTCGATCTCCAAACAGAGGAGACAGTGCTCATCCATCTTAAGCATCACAACATCCCCTGCTAGATTTCTTAGCTAGGCAAGTCTGAGAGGAGCCTACATAGAATTTTCCTACGCTTTTCTCTCCTTTTATTATTTCTGCTGGTATTGCAAGAAAAATTAGAGAGGAAATTTAAATTTTAAGTCTTTCATTCAGCAATTCTATTTCATCATTACAAAGTAAAGCATTCAGCACTCGGATTGATTGAAAAATTAACAACTATTTAATGTGTAAGCTATAAGTTTAAATTGTTTTGCTAGAAATTTTAATCTAATTTAATTTAATTTAATTTGCAATGCTGGGTATTGAACCCTTGGACCCTTACACGTTAAGTACTGTATCATTGAGATCTACTCCTAACCCTGGACAATTTTATTTTAATATGGTGCTAGAGGAGAGATTTGGCAGGCATCCCCTTTGAAGAGTAAGGCATAAAGGCACTAATTCAACATTTCAGTGTAGTATGTTCTGGATTGACTTTCCAAGATCTAGACATTTAAAGGTGAGACAGTAAAAGCCATTCTGTGTTTTAGAAATGTGGGAAAATATTTTTTTCACTTTTAAAAGCAAAATTTCATTTCATTTGGGTAACATCCAAATTTCAACACCAATGATATTAATAAGAAGCGTATTTATAGCGCACTCATTTTGCCCATTTCCACTTTGTCCAATACGTTTTCACCAGTTTACGTTGCAAAGCATTTTGAGGTACTTGGATTTAAACCCAACGCCTCACACTGAGATACATTCCTAGCGTTTTTCTGAATTTCTATTTTGAGACAAGATTTCTGCTAAATTGGTAAATCATCTAGGCCTGCCTCAGGCTCCAAGAGTTCTGGGATTGCAGGCTCGCACCCTTCCACCCAGTTAGAACAACTTTATTTTTAACCTCAGTTGCTACTGCGAATTTCTCAAATACACTTTAACTTTGACAAACAAGTAAAAGCCCAAATTATCTTTTTGGTACTCACACATTTACACAGTACTTTGTGTTTTCATCTTTCACAAACACTGTATCATTTCAACCTCATGGAAATTATGTAGAGTGGTTAAGGGAAAGGATTAATAATCTTACAGATGTGGCATTAAAAGTTCAGAGAGATTTGGTGAATTTCCCCAGATACAAGGCAAAACTTCCAGCATCTGATGGTTCCTAGACCAGTGATCTCTAATCAGTGCCCTTCAATATTTTATCTCCTCAGCTTAGGTTACCAGGTAGAAGTACATTGCATTAGTTCTCCAGACAATTACTTTTAGATGTAAGAAACTTTTTTATTCTATGATAAGTATATAGTTGGAAAGTACTGCTCTAAGCTACCAATGCTTTTAAAAAACAGTTACCAACATAGTGTAAATATATTTCATATATTAATATATACATAATCTAGATTTATCACTTGATCTCCTTTGTAATAACCCCAAAATTTTGAGATACATTCTTTTCCTCTTTTTAATTTATATATCATTGATACTAAATGAATTTTCCAGGTCTCCCTAGTAGGAGTCATCAGTTTCATTTATACTTTCAAGCAATCAGGATTCTCATTTCCACCTAAAGCAATGATCTAAAAGTTGACCTCAGTTTTAGATATAAAAATTGCTTAGTATTGCAAGGTTATTAAGAGGCATAATTCCTACCAAGGGAAAAAAGTCATTTCATCACACAAAATTCATCATCATTGATGCCTCTCTACTTGTGGTGCATTGGCTGGTTAGTCCCTGTCATACCAGGAGATGACAAGCTCTCTGCAGTGGAGGAAGCCACACAGCACCAAATTGGAACTGTGAAGACAGAATGTCACATGCCCAGAATATACCTGGAATTCAGCCTGCTGCTTTATCTAGCACCTGATTTTACCTTTCATCAAAAATAGTATCAAATGTGCTCATGGCCCTGCAGTCACACTCAATTCTCATTCCCATATAAACATTTCGTACTTTAAAAATCCCTTTAGACCCACAGAGCTCATTCAGCATCTTTCAGAATGACAGATGACTCTCCCCTACAGAGACTGATCTCAGTGTGAGTTTTGGACAGAGTCTTCTATGATGAATTTCAGTAGCAACAGTTACTCTGCCGCTTACAGTCTAATAGCCAAGGAGCAGTGAAGAGTTTTGACATGAAATTCCTAGCCTTAAATACAGCGCTCTGGACAGTATTCCACTCACACGTCTGGTGGACATCTTCCCCCCCCTACTCCTTGATTTGTGACAGATGATGAACTTTGGAATCATCAGGCTGACAACTGAGGGGCAACCACCATCTGAAAGGTGCTTTAACTCAGGAATGCCTTATTTTCAATGTTAATGTTTTTAGTAATGTTTAACACTGACCCCAAAATACCAATATTTCAAGTCATTTCTTTCCAAAATCTCTGTATTGATGGATGAAACTAAAAAAAAAAAGTTTTCATTTTTATAAACTTCAACATTTTCAAATACACTTCTAAGCCTTATTCTACCAGAGCCAACCTCACAGGAAAGGGCAGAGAAGAGAAACAATGAGTTGGTATTCACAAAATATCTTCCAATTTATCTATCCATTCTTTCATTTATTCAATCATCAGGGTTTATTGGGCATCTATTGCGTGTCAGTCTGTGTTTCAGTCACTAGCTCTGTACAATGCTAAATACAAAAATTAAGGTCAAGGAACAGTCATGGGCCTAGTAGGATCATGGGGACTCATGTGTGTGCGTGTGTGTGCATGTGTGTGTGTGTGTGTGTGTGTGCAAAAGAATCCTAGAGAAGAATAGTAATAGTTACCCATGGGTCAAATAATGTAGGATTTAACAGGCATAGAAGAGAACGTTTTACACTTGTATGTACTCTAAGTTTGATTGGAACCTAGTGGAGAGATTTGAGTAACATATCAGATATACTTTGCAGAAATATCCCTAGGGCTACATTATAGAGAATATGAGATGGTATAGAAAAAGACCAACTGGCTGAAAGTTCGAGTTAGTAGTAAGCTGAAGGTATTTGGAAATAGGAAGAGAGTGGTAAATGCGATGAAAAGTTGATTAATTTTTAATAAATTTCAAAGTTAGACTTGAAAGGAGTAAATATGGACTTTGAGGGAAAAGTTGAGAAAATTTACTTAAATTATTCTAAATAGTTAAAGGGCTGATATCATTTGCTGAGATTAAAAGAACTAGATAAAGAAGAAGCAAATAAGAGTTTGAAAATTATGAGTTTTTCTTTTTTTTTTTTTTTTTTTGCGGTACTGGGGATTGAACTCACAACCTCACACCTGCCAGGGCAGGCGATTAAGCCACTGAGCCAAACTCCCAGCCCTGGTTTTTTGAGGCAGGGTCACACTGTGTAGCTCAGGCCGGCCTTGCGCTCGCGTTGTAGCCCAGGCCGGCTTCGAACTCACAATGCTCCTCCTACCTCAGCCTCCCGAGTGCTGGGATTAAAGGCGTGCGCCACCACGCCGGGCTAAATTATGAGTTTTTTACACACCTAGAAATTATCACATTGGCCATTGCATAAACAGGTCAGAAAGAAGTTAACAGTGCAAGCACAATTTGAAGATCCATCTCCTCACCATACAGATGCCATTTAAAGATATTGACTTTGTTAAAGTCATTTACATGGTGACATACAAAGAAAAGAAGTGTGTGAGGAGTGAGCTGTGAGCAATACATAGGATACAAATAATGAGGAGGGTGGTTTAGCAAAGGAGACTGGAGCATGGGTAAAGTAAGGAGGAAACCAGCGGTGTGCTTCCTGCTCCTGTTCACTGAGGCTACGGGAATAATTTTGGGGAGTGCATACTTGTGCTTTCCATAGTAAGAAGTTACTATCGTTCATCTAGTCTAAGGTGCACATTTATACTTCCAAAACAGGTGTTTTGGGGGAGGTTGGGGGTAACTGGTGATTAAACCCGGGAAATCCACACTAAATTACATCCCTCAACTTTTGTTTTTTAAATTTTGAGACAGGATTTCACTAAGCAGTGAAGTTGTCCAGGCTGGTCCCAGACTTTCAATCTTCCTGCCTCAGCCTCTTATATTACAGATATGCATCACCACACTCAGATTAATATGCATTTTATAATTTGTGGCATGTCTGAATTGTGACACAATGTAATTGACACAGTTTTTTCTTTACTGTTGCTACATTAAATAATAGCACACCCTAAAATTAATGCTGTTTTAGATTGAGTAAAATTTAGGATTCGAACTGTAGAACACAACATACACAGCCATGTTAGTAACATTTCTCTTTCTGCCTCCCTCCGACCTCTGCATTTTTATTTTTCTCTCTCACCCTAATATCATCATCATCACTGTGAACTTTCTATCTTAAGTATTATTGCAAATTAATAAGGCAAAATTCACTTTATTAGTAGAAAATAATGAGGAGTTAACAAATTAATTAATTCCAACACTTGGTATCTGAGAATGACATTCTAAATTCCTATGGCATACTATCTGTGTGTTTCATATTGCATGTAAAACTTTATAACTTGAAGGTTAATATAGTATATTTAACCTATAAAGACGTCAAGTGACAACTTTCCATCTAGAAAGAAAATAAATTATTCTTTTAAATTTTGCAACTAAGACATCTTGATAAAAGGCTGTTGACTTTTTCCAATTTGCTAGAAATAAACAAAGAACATGACCTATGAGAGAATAGTGAAAACTTGGTGTTTGTGTCAGTTTTATACAATTTTATCTTCAGGCTTTAATAATTACTTTTATATGGAAATGGGCCCTAAAAATATATTTAAACTGTAGTGTTATCCAGAGACCTGATGGTCATTTTATATTTATAATACACAGTTGTTTTTGCACTATAGCAAGATGATATTTCTGCCTGTGTTAAAAGAAAAATTACTGCCAAATATGTTGTGTACATACATGGAGAATATGAATCACCTTTCTAATTCTTACTACCAATAACTTTTAAATCATGGGAAATGAAAATCGTATTGCTTGGTTAGAGTTATTTCATCATTTTCTTTAGCTTTGTTTTCATCAGTTTATCAAGTTATTATTCTGCTTCAAAACTGAAGATGAACAATTGCCTTCGTTTACCATTTTACAAACAAGTATTCATTCAGTGTCACTAAGTTGTTCGGCTGCAAGAATGAGTCAAAGATCAATTAAGCACAAGACCCATAATGGATTACGACACAAAAAAACCCCATTCATTTGAATTTAGAAAGAGGCCGTCCGGTTTAATCTGTCTTCTGAAACGCTAGGTCAGCAGACGGGAGGATATCGGCTGCCACTCTTCCTGACATCTCCAATCCATCAGCCTTGATCGGCCATGCAGTTGGACTTCAGAGTTAGGAAAATATTTCTCACCTCTCCTACTAAAACTTGTGATGAAAGCAAAATACAGCTTGTTTTCAAATTTTAAACAAACAGTTAAGTCCACTTTTCATATATTATTCAAACCTTGCCCTTTAAAACCCATATATTCATGAAGTTAAATGTGTTTCAATGGTTAGTTAAACACCATTATTTTCCTTTAAAATGGAATCACACAAGGACATAATGCAAGTGTAACTCAAAAAAACATTAATCCCAGAAATCCTTAATTTTTGGCCAGATAGCTTTTATTTCTAATTAAATGCAATGAAATAATTGTTTGTAGGGCATGATTCCCCAACGCAAACAAGAGTCTGAATTTCAAGGATTGGAGTATATATAGATTTTTACGAAAATAGCTGCAAGTTCAAATGAAACACAACAATCTGTCTACACATACAATGCAAGGCAGGCAATCAGACCAGAACCATATAGCTCACTTGAGGTGGTACACAATATACAAAGTTGGAAATTGGTCACTTGGTTTTAGTTGAGCGTTCTCTCTCTCTCTCTCTCTCTCTCTCTCTCTCTCTCTCTGTCTCTCTGTCTCTCTCTCTGTCTCTCTCTCCCTCTCTCTCTCCCTCTCTCTCTCTCTCTCTCTTTCTATGTATCTACCAACAGGGGTTCTTTGTTGGTGATGTCCACTTGGTATCCCCAGATTGTCCAATAGAAATGCTGTGAATATCATTATATCTCCTTCTTCAGTCTGTTTCCTCTTCCCTCCCCTGACTTTTGGGGGCTGTGATTATGGCCTTATTTTTTTTATCTTGGTTTAGCTCATATAAACAGAACTTACCAACATATTTTATCTGAGGTAATTTTCTTTGGCTTTAACATCTGGTTTTTCATCTCCACACTTCACTTATACTTGTGAAAATTAACTTTTAGCATATTCTCTAGCAGTATAATGTATGCCTTTTTGGAATCAATGTTTATACTGAAAGATTTGATATGTTTCAGGTTATTTTTTTTAAAACACATGTTTGGTTTTATATTTCATTTCTTCCTGGAGGGAAAAAAAGAAGAAAATGTTTCTATAAATGCTAAGATCCTCAAGTAGGCAAGCTATGATAAGCACGAGGAAAGATAAAAGGAAAACAGTATGCTATTACATACTGATACAGGGTTAAATGCATAGGAATCTCATTCTAGATTAAAACTCACAGCAAACTAATGTTCCAAGTGAAAATGATAAGTCATAATGAGAAATACAATGAAGTATAGATGAATTCCCTACACAAAAGTCAATAAGGTAGGCGACAGAGATTGAGCAATTTCAGGAAGAAGATAGTAGGGCCATTAGCTGACAGAAAGTGGACTTGGGAATCTTGTCTCCACCTGCATCTTTCTCTTCAGAGACTCCACGTCCATTGATATTTAATTATGCCCACATGACGTGTGTGTGTGTGTGTGTATTGAATATGTGTGTACGTGGACAGCTCAAGTAGAGGAACTAGATGGTTACAAGAGCTTTCCCACCATTGCCTAAAAGTTTGATCTTTCAGTTTATTGGTCGCTGCTTTTAACTATCAACTTATTAAGTATATGAAACTTTAGCAAGATAAACTATGAATATGTAGATATATGTCTTAACAGTGGAAAATTATTGTTGCTTAAGTTTATTGCATGACTACTACATGCCAATGGAAATATCCTATTAATGCTGGTATGTGTAGAAATAAAATATATAGTACTTGGCAAGACCTCATGATATAAACTAGAAGGCAGGAAAATAAACTGACAAATACTTATATAATTATCATTCTAATATAACAGAAAATACTCCCCTTCCCAGAGATATAAGGTGGTGTTGGTTCTGTGGCAATGTTAACTGTTAGTATACTTTAGTTCCTGTTTTTCCATGGCCCAGGTAACCTCCAGCTTATTTCAGTGCTTGGTACTAATTCTTGTCACTTCTGTTTCCCAGAAATGAATGGTCACTATGATGCACATTTTAAGGACCAAGCCCCAAATGACAAGCCACTCTGCCTCTGTACTTCTACATTGCAACCCCATAAAAAATTTCTCTCCGTGCCTTCGAAGCCCACCTTCTTTGGGAATGATCTCAGTCGGGGTTATTGGCATAAATACAGCTGATTCTTGCTCCAAATCTCAGTGCTGCTCGGTTCTTGGTCAGAACTTTGCTGTTACACTGCTTGATGTGATAATTTGGATGGGCATATATATGAAGGTACCTACTCCAGGTAGAAAAAAATATCACACTAGATAACATCAAAGGAACAATGCATACACAAGATAATGCAAAGCACAATAGGCTTAGTATCTTGAGAGATGTAGTCATAGGCAGAGCACATTTCACTTTATTAAAGAATCAGTGAAAGTGATTCATAAAAGACTGGGCAGAAAGACAACAGTCAAGTGGCTCCTTATAACGCTCAGTCAGGACGAAGCCAGGTGTGCTTACAGATGGAAGTTCAGTTTATCTGGGGTGCAGAGTGTGTGTTAAGGGGAAAAAGAGATGTATATAGAATTAAAAGTAGAGAAAATTAAGATTTGCTGTGAACTGTCTTAGTTACTTTTCCTGTTGCTAAGACAAAATACTCAACACCCAAAGTTAAAGCAGGAAAGGTTTGTTTCAGATCAGTCTGTAGAATTTACAGTTTCTTGTCAACTGGCTCTAAGGCAGAGTGGCATGGCAGAGGTGCATGGTGGAGGGGAAACAGTGCATGGTATGGCAGGCAGAAGCAGCAGCAGCAGTGCTTCTTTCTCTCCCTTTATATTCTATCCAGGCAATAAATCTATTGATTAGTACCACCCACTCCAAGGGTGGGGCACCATTAATCCCAGCTATTAATCTCACACCCTAGATCCCGCCACCTCTGAAAAGCCCCACCTATGACTGCGTGAGGCTTTGGGAAGACATCTAAATACCTTTTGGCTATAGTGTATAAAAGTGCACATAAATTACTTCATTTATTTTCACAATTGCAACATCAAGGCAGGCATACTCATCAACTCAGGGGTGGAGAAATCAAGACTTGGAGCACCTATTGCTTGATTTAATCGAAACCAATATTATGTGGAAAAAACAGAATTTAAAACCATAAGGACTGAATTCTTTTCCGTATAACACGCTGCTTCGTTGAAAAATGAAAACTATAGAACAAGACTACCTCTCGTAAACCACAGCCTTATTGGCTCCCAGTTTGCTGATAATTCATACAATGAATTGTTCACATTAATAACTGAAGGAGCATTACTCAGATTTATTTTTTATTTTAAAAATGAAACAAAAATAGCATAAAAATGATTCAGAATTTTAAAAAGTAGTAGGAAATTAACACTAGTTAATATATTGCATACTGTTATCTTAAAAGTAGTTGTTCAGATTACAAGATTTAGGCTGTTTTTAATTGATTGTGGCTAAGCTCATTTTAAATGCTTTTTTTATTTTAAACAAAAGAAAAGTAAGAAATCAAAGCAAAACAATTTCTCAACCAGCCAATAGGAGAGTAACAATAATCAGCACATTGCATATTATTATATTCACAGCAGTTGTTTAGGATAAAAGACATAGACATGAAACATTGTCCAGAAAATTATTAGCACAAAACTTGAAAAAAATGATCAAACAATCAAACAATGAAAATACCAACTGTTATATATATGTCAGTTGATTAATTTGGGAGCCTCCTAGAAGAGTAGAAAGACACTCCCGCATGTTTGGAAGGGTCTTGGAACCTGACCTTGGAGTCTTTACAGTATCTGGTCTCTGGCATTGGTTCTTTTCTGCTTCTCAGCCACCAAGAGCTGAGTGTTTTGCTCCATCACACCCACTGGCCCTGAAGTTTCTGCCATGAAGCTAGTTGACCATGGCTGAATCCTGAAACCATAAGTAAATTAATTCTTCCCTCCCTTAAGTTGTTTATATGGGCATTTGGTCCGAGTGATGGAAAAACTGACCAGTACCATATTTTCCCTACCAGAATCAGAAGTGTCATCAGCTCTGTTTTGAACATTGCAATAGAGTGGAGGAAGAATTGTCCCACATTTTGCCATGTCTTGCTAAATTCAGAGGCATTAACCATTCCTCAACCATATGCTAACTCAATGTAAACACTTAATGATACTATTTTATGGGTAGGAAAACAGAAATACCACATGGATTTAAGGGGTTTACAAATTTACATATCCTGAATTATCAAAATGTGCCGATGTTTTTTTTTCATGTTCTGAAATCTTGTGTGAAACCTTAATCATGAGGATTAAATGAATGATGTATAGAGTGGTTAGTTCAGTGTCTGACATAACTTACTAAATGTGGACTAATTCATGTATTCATCCAGGCATATAATTTAATTAGGTCTCATTAATTGAAAGAAATCAGCTGTATGAAGCTAGTTTAGATATCAAAACATTGTCCATGATATTCACAGCATGGATTCATCACTTCCCAATGTGTAAATTTATTTCAGACAATACCAATAATGCAAAGCTTGGAAGACAGAATTGTTTCTTTGTGCCTTGTCTTGTAAAAAGATTAAGCAGACTCTAGATATACTTGCCAAGTTTAGCTAAGCCTTTTGCTCTTGAGATAAATAACTCTGGTTAAATTTATAATTCTAAAATATATATTTATATTTCTCATTCTTCTGACTATTTTGATAACTGAGTATTCTTATTCTTGTGAGTATTTTGATACTGACCAGTGTCAAAACCTTTGTCAAGGAGGAGTAGGAATATTGAGTCTAAAAATATCTTTCAAACAATAGAGTAAATGTAAGATATGTTTCAGTCATAAAAATAGTTGTGTGAAAATATTGCTTAAGGGTAAGTTTACCAAAAGCAAAACCATAATGGTTTACTTGATGCACGTGGCTCACTAAAGAGAAACCCGTTGGAAAGTAAGGGAAATGACTCTGGGTAGGGGAAAGAATCTTGAACATGGAGTCTGCGGCAGTTCAGCCAGAGTCTGAATCTGTGTGGTCATCTGGAAAGTGAGTGGCACCATAGAGTTATCTGAGTTTGAGGTGAAGTGGCAGGATTCACTTCCTGGGTCAGTTAGTCGAGTACTCTAGAGGGTGCAGACCTGCAGGAATTCAGGGGAAGGAGCAGCCTTTCAGCCCAGGGTGGCTGTTCTCAGCGTGTGGTCCTCAGACCAGCAGAACCAGAAATCACAAGATGACTGACTCAAAATGGTATGTTTCTTGTGCCTCAGCCCAGATCTACTAAATCAGAAACCCTGGGGAGAACCAAGAAATTGGAGTTTGATAAGCGCTTCCTGTGATTCTGACACACTCCACAGTTTGCGAAACACGGGCTGAGGTTCATTCTCCAGGGAACACAACTGAGTCCTTACAAGCCCACCCTCAGAAGTCTGAGTGATAGCTCAACAGCACGGTGAAGGGAATCAGGGTAGATCATGATCAGAGGCCACCACCTTTGTTAAATCTTTCATTGTATCGCAGTAAGTCACCCCTCTTTATGAGCTGTGTTTGTAGCTTCTAGAACCTTGTTTCCTTAATATCTGTCCTATATTGAAATGGTAGACATTACTTGTTCTGGGCACCCTAAAAATATGTCTGCCACCCTGCCTCAACTTGCTTCCTGTCTCAGTACCGTTCTTCCCCTCTTGGGAGACTGACCCCCTTCTGGAGCGTGCTTCTCAAATACAAACCAAACAACCCAGAGTCCAGAGCCCAGGCGTCCTCCTTCATGGCTCTGGGCCACCGTCCGTCTGCCCTGATCACCGCCTTGGCCAAGGTCCAGACAAGTGGGAAGAGCCCTCTTGCACCAAGGCCAGCTGAAATCATTCAAGCCAGCTCACCCTAAATCTGCACGCTTTGCTTTGCCTGTGTCCTCCCAGTGAGCACAACAAAGGCCCCATAGTTTCTCCCCTGACCACGTCCTCCTGACCGAGTCCTGGTGCTCTCCCGTGTGGCACGTGCGGCAGGGCAGCTTCTTGCCCTCGGGAATTCTAGTCACTTTCCCAGCAGCAATTGCTTCCAGATCCACAGGCCATCCTGTGCCTCAGTTTTTTATTAATTCACTATTTCTTTACATACCTGTCCATCATAGACTACTCTGTTAGAGTGAACCTAGGATTCACAAGGAATGAAGTCACATCACAGTGTCAATGGCACACCGTTAGGCAACTCACTTCTGCTAATCCCGGGTCAAATTTCAATTTGAGGGTAAGCAAGAAAGATTCCAAATAGATGCCATATAAAATTCTAGCTCACATAATTACTTAAGCAACATAATTACTTAGGCAACCAAATAAACAGAGTAAATATTTGAATTTTTTACAGAAAGCTTGACTTGGAAAATAAATTCAGCTTGTCATTTTTGCTGGAATTTAAATAACATTTTTTTTTGCAACATCACACTTTTGTTACAAACATCATTTTCATACTCACATGAACAGTCATAATTTTATTCTAAAGACTGAAATATGCATATCTTTGACAGGACAAAATAGCAACAATACATAATTTACTCTTTGCTTTCACAGTAAGAGTATGTATGCCACAGCTGACAGATAAGATGACAAATAATAATAAATATTAAATAAAAATACCAAATATAAAAAGAATGTAATTGTATTGCAAATAGTTTCCTTACAATAAGAAATATGATGTGAACTCTTAGGCACTGATTTGCACTAAGTGTATCTATGAATTGCTCAGCGTCAAAAGCATTACTTTATTATGTGGTGATTCTTGTTCATGAATGTGTGTTTCAATTTTGGGTGAAGATATTTTATTTATCAAGGACTTAAACTCAGAAATGTGAACACAATTCCAGCTCCAGTGACCTTGTCTTTCAGGTATTCTCTGGTGTACCAACTGTGAAAATTGCAGGAGATACATTTATCTTCATCATGTGTGTTTGATAGCAGTTATTGAATTTTTAAAATTAAATAGTTTGTAGACTGCTTTACAGTCCAAAATTTTCTGCCAAGTTTTCTATCTTATAAATGATTTATTTGTAGGTCCAAAACACCAGAGACTATAAAACTGGGGCCCAAAAGACTCTCTCTTTCTCTCTGTCTCTTTCTCATTCTTTTTCTGTCTCTGTATATAATATCTTTTAAATCTGTGTATAGTATATTTTAAATCTCACAACAGTTGCTGTTAACTCTTTGATGCTGAAACTCACCAGCATGTAATGTGCACAGTATGTCGTATAATCTCTAGTACTGAAAGCTATGCTGGGCATTGATATCTCTGTTGTGAAATACAAATTAGGAATCAGAGTTTCACTTCATTGAGGATTACAAAGCACTACCAACAAAGTTCAAAATTTAATTCTACTTCTGATTTTAGCAAAACAATGGAAGAAATAGGATTTTATGTTTACAAAGCCATTACCTTAACTTTTCACATAGAGGAACACTTGATGAGTTTGCCACTGCCCAGCCAGACTATTGCACACTGCGATGATACAAAATGCATATTCTAAGCCACATAACTGGCTTAACTAATACCAGCAGAAAGAAGAATAAGAAACACAATTCAAAATCCACAATACCTTAAATGAGTTGGTTTCCCTCAGCTTATAAACTGTTTTAAGCATAGAAAACTGCTTTCTGTAGTAGGATGGGGAAGGACTGTATTCTTCTCTGAAAAAAAAGGGAAAAATAGGAGTTTTTAAGCATTGGAAAAAGCTCAGGGGAAAGCAGCCCGGGACCCTTTTGGAGGAGCAGAGTGGTCAGTATGATTAGGCCATCTGGGTGGGGTGACGTCTGATAATTGGGTTATCAAAGTCAGGCTTCTGCTCTCTCCAAGAAATTGACACGCGGACACTCTACTTTTCATTTTATATGAAGCTTCTTTTAATTTTTTCTTACTTATTGGTATATATTTGTAATATAGAATAGTTATATTCTTCTTAGGAATTAGCATATATACATATCTCATTGTAATCATTTTAGCTGCCCTTTCCCCTTCCAGCCCTACCCTTTCCCAGGTCCAGATTGCCTGCCCTGCCCGCCTCCACGAAGCCCACCTTCCTTTTCTGAACATCTCTTTAGTTTGTTTTTTCAGTTATTTATATTTTGAGTCTCTCATATAAGATAAATTATGTGATATTAAACTTTCTGTGTGTGGATTACTTCACTTAGCACTAAGTTTTCAAGACACATCTGTTTCCCTACAAATCACTGAAATTTATTCTTCTCTATGGCTGTATAGTTCCATGATGTATTATCCATTTCTTGATCACCGCATATAAAGGAGGTGGCTCCCATATCCTTGGGGAATACATTTCTACACTGTAAAGCACATCAAATTCTTGAAAAGATTGTAAGTATTACAAATAGTATCATGATTTTGCTTGACTTTAATTATTTTTTAAAATGAGAAAAGTTTAAAAATTGTTATTGTTTATTTAGCCCTTTATTTTTTTTTGCTATGCATAGAGTTTTTCTGTGCAGTTCAAGATGGCTTGAACTCACTTTGCAGTCCAGGCTGCCTTTGAGTTCACAGTAATCCTCCTGCCTCAGCCTCCTGAGTGCTGGGGTTACAGGTTACAGCCTTATTTAGTTTTAATTTGCCATTACTAAGTATCTTCCCTATACTATACTTATATAGATCTAAGTTTTTATCTGGAGTACTATTCTTTCTGCCTGAAGAATTTCTTTTTAAGATTGTTACAGTTTTCTAACATTTTCTTGGTTTTTTTATCTTATGAAATCTTTACATTGCCTTTATTTCTCATAATATCTTTTTTTATTATTGTTTAAGAGAAAAAAGACACAGAAAAGAAAGACAAAAAGCAAAAGAGACAAACTAATGACAACAGCAAATCCAAAACAGTAACGTTATAGGTTTGTAAAGCGAGATGATAGGAACCTGACAATGGTTGCAATACTGTGTATCATTGCCTTCAACACGGTTGTTTATGTTAACAGATATAGACATGTAAAATTGATCTAATCATATGAGTATTAACCGTTCTTTCTCAGTAACTAATACATTCAGCAGTATAGTCATTTAGCTATCTTACATATATACATATACAGATTTATGTCTTTTTCCTTTTCCATTCCTTCTTTCCTCCTTTTCCCTTTGAAAGTTGATGTTTTCCTTTCTTTTGGTGCCTTATGTGTAGTCTGCATAGTTTCTGATAAAAAGTACAATGTCATGAGTATGGATGTTGTGTTTTCTTTATCTTTTATGCTACAGTTTAGAACTTTTAACTGACATAAATTCAACTTTATTGATTCTTCAGCTTTGTCTATTTTTTTGATAATTCCATTGAGGGAATTCCCTGTTCATGTTATGGTGACTTTACTTTTCCTTGACTTTTTGTATGGTTTTATTATCTGCTGTCATTTTCTAAATGTTCACAAATGCTGGTCACCTTGCCAATAAATCCTTTAATACAGGACTCAGAACTATTCCAAAGTTTTTGACTGATAATTTCACCATTTGAGTCACATTATTTTTGTATTGGTGATATTTATTTGTTAACTAGGGGCTGCATTATTTTTGTCCAGTTTTTATGGCTCAAAAACACTTAATATGATGCTAAATATTGTGTACTAAAGTACAGAAAAGATCAATGAATATATGGCTTGTGTCCATCAAGAAGACTAACAGAGCCCTGGTATAAGTTTTGAATAAACCTTGAGTGCCGTCCTGCCTCTTATCACGCCAATGGTTGGTGCCTACTTCTCTGTTTTTAGAGTACGTTCACTGTGCTAGTTTTTCCAATATTCGTGTTCACTATGAGCTCTCAGTAACTCTTTCAATCTTGTGCTACAGATTGAATCCTCTCTCTTACTCTCTGTTTCTTTTTGTCTCTTTCTCTCTCTCTCTCACTTTCTGTCTCTGATTTTGTCTCTGTCTCTGTGCCTCTCTCTCTGTGTCTCTGTCTCTGTCCCTATCTCTCTGTCCCGGCCCACCCCCCCCACCCCCGCCTCGGTTAGATTTGTTTCCTCATCAGTCCTAGATTCTCGATTTGGGTTAAATGTTGTCATTTTTTTCTAGCTTCTGCCTTAGGCAGGCTCTGAGAACCTGGACCTCGAGGGTCACTTTTAGCATTCCATGGTCTTTCTTCTGTTGGCAACCAAAGTGAGCTTTGAATCCGTAGTTGGTCTTGCCAGGAGTTTTATCTCAATCCCAGTGGAGTACCACAATAGTTTTTGGGGCCAAAGCTCATTTCAGACGGCTCCTACAGACACATTCAGTTTAGATGTCTCTCTCAGAATAATGGACTCAATTTGCC
>RJWM01004216.1:0-103610 GCA_004363535.1 Dasyprocta punctata | reverse complement strand
AAGAAGGAAATCGAAGAAGATTTCAGAAAATGGAAAGATATTCCCTGTTCATGGATAGGAAGAACAAATATCGTGAAAATGGCCATTCTCCCAAAATTATTATACAGATTCAATGCAATCCCAATCAAAATACCACCTGCCTACCTCATAGAGCTAGAGAAAGCATTCCTGAAATTCATCTGGAACCAGAAAAGACCTAGAATAGCAAAGGCAATTCTGGGCAACAAAGGGAAGGCAGGAGGCATCACAATCCCTGATTTGAAACTATACTACAAAGTTACTGTGGTAAAATCAGCATGGTACTGGAATCAAAACAGACCTGAAGATCAATGGAATAGATTAGAAGATACAGCCACAACTACAAACACACTCAGCCACCTCATCTTTGACAAAGGGGCCAAACATGTACATTGGAAGAAAGACAGCCTCTTTAACAAATGGTGCTTGAAAAACTGCCTTTCTATATGCTGTAAACTAAAACTAGATCCATGCCTATCACCATGCACTAAAATAAAGTCAAAATGGATCAAAGATCTGAATATAAAAACAGAGACACTAAACTTACTAGAAGACAGAGTAGGTAAAAATCTCGATGACACAGGAGTAGGCAGAGAGTTCATGAACAAAAATCAGATTGCACGGGAAACACTTCCCAGAATCAACACCTGGGATCTCATTCTACTAAAAAGTTTTTGCATGTCAAGGGAAATCTCCAGCAGAGTGAAAAGAAAACCCACAAACTGGGAAAATATCTTAGCCAATTGTCCATCAGACAAAGGATTTCTATCTAAAACATATAAAGAATTAAAAGAAATCAGGTCCCTAAAATTCAAGGACCCACTCCAAAAATGGGCATCTGAGATGAATACACACTTCTCAGAGAAAGAAATACAAATGGCAAATAAATATATGAAAAAATGTTCAACATCAATGGTCATTCGGGAAATGCAAATTAAAACAACACTGAGATGCCACCTCACCCCAGAAAAAATGGCTACTCTCAAGAAATCAAGCAATAGCAAATGCTGGAGGGGCTGTGGGGAAAAAGGAACTCTTCTCCACTGTTGGTGGGAGTGTAGACTGGTGCAACCACTGTGAAAGTCAGTGTGGAGATTACTCAAGAAGCTAGGATTAGAGATCCCATTCAACCCAGCTATCCCACTTCTGGCCATTTTGAAAACATCATACCACAGTGATATCTGTGCACCCATGTTTATAGCTACACAATTTGTAATAGCCAGATCTTGGAAACAACCCAAGTGCCCATCAATCAAAGAATGGATTAAAAAGATGTGGCATTTTTATACACTGGAGTACTACTCAGCTATTAAGAAAGATTGCATTGAGACTTTCATAAGTAAATGGACACGACTTGAGACCATACTCATAAGTAAGATAAATCAAACCCACCTGTGTAAATACCGTATTGTCTCCCTAGTGTAAGCAACTGAAAAAGTATACATGATCCAAAATCTATAATAAATACTATGTAAGGGTAAAAAACAGCTCAAAGAGCAAAAGTAATTGGGAAGGGAAAAGGGGGAAAGAGGGAAGGGAAAAGGAAAAGATATAAATCTGTATATTTGTATATGTAAGATAACTAAAATGAACACACCACTGAATGTATTCGTTATTGAGAAAGAACAGTTAATACTCATATGGTTAGATCAATTTTACATGTCTATATCTGTTAATGTAAATAACCATTTTAAAGATAGCGATACACAATATTGCAACCATTGTCAAGTTTCTATCGTCCTGTTTTGTAAACCTGCAATGTTGCTGTTGTGCATTTACTCTGGTCATTTGTTTGTCTCTTTTGCTTTTTGTCTTTGTTATATGTGTCTTTTCTTTTTCCTCTTAAACAAAATAAATAAATTTTAAAAAATGATGCTGGAACTGGCTTTCCACATTCCAAAAATTGAACCTAAGCTCATATCTCTCACCATGCACTAAATTTAAATTGAAATGGAACAAAGATTTAAATATTAAAATCAAAATATTTAATCTGCTGAAATATAGGCTAGGTAAAACTCTTGAAGACATAGGTGTAGGCAAAGACTGCAAACAAAACCCGTATCGCACAGGACATATTACCATTAATAACTGGGGTCACATCAAATTAAAAAACTTCTGCACACCAAAAGAAACCACCAACAGAGTGAAAATACAGCCCACAGAATGGGAAAAAAATTTTGTCAGCTGTGCCTCAGACAAAGGAGGAGGTTCTTTATATATCTAGAGTATATAAAGAACCAAAAAAATCAGACCCCCCCAAATTTAAAGACCCAATTAAAAAATGGACATATAAAATGAATGCATATTTCTCAAAAGATGATGTATTAAGAGCAAATGAACATATGAAAAAATGCTCAACATCACTAGTCATTCAAGAAATGCAAATTAAAAAAAAAACCAACACCAAGGTTTCATCTCACTCCAGAAAGAATGAGTGTCATCAAGAAATCAACCAGTAACAAATGTTGGTGGGCTGTGGGGAAAAAGGAACCTTCTCCACTGTTGGCAGCAATGTAAACTGGTACAATCACTATGAAAATCAGTATGGAGATTCCTCAAAAAACTAAAACTATAGGCTCCATTTGAACCAGCTGTTCCCTTCCTAGGTATTGTCCTGAAATAGTGAAAAAGCATCATACCATAGTGATATATGTATACCCATGTTTACAGCAGCACAATTTATATTAGCTAAATCTTGGAAACAGCCCATATTCCCATCAACAGATGAATGGATAAAGAATATATGGTATTTCCATACAATAGACTACCACTCTGCCATAAAGAAAGTAAACTTGAGTCATTTGTAGGAAAATGGGTGCACCTTGAGACTATAATGTTAAGTGAAATAAATCAGACACACAAGTTTAAATATTGCATTGTCTCTCTTATATGAGAAACCCAAAGAGTAAACCAGGAGCATCATGGAAGACAGACATTGAAAGTAGAAAGAACATGTTCAAATGGGAAGGGGAACAAAGGATAGGGTAAGGGAAGGAAGGGAAAAGGAAAATAAGGGTGAGATGGAATCTCAATATAGTTTTGATTTACATTTCCCTAATGGTTAAAAATGTTGAAAATTTTTCATATGCCTATTGGCCATTTGAACTTCTTCTTTTGAGAAATATCTGTTCAATTCATTTGCCCACTTATTGATTAGGCTTTTTGACTTTTAGTGGTAAATTTTTGAGTTCTTTATATATTCTAGACATTAATCTTCTGTTGGATGAGTAGCTGGCAAACATTTTTCTCTCACATTCTGTTAGGCTTTCTTCACTCTCTTGGTTGCTTCCTTTGTTGGGCAGAAACACTGTATTTTGGTGTAGTCCTTGTTGATTCTTGCTATCATTTCCTGTGCTCTGGGAGTCCTATTGAGGAAGTTTTGAGTTGTGCCTATGGCTTCAAGTGTTTCCCCTACGTTTTCTTCCAGCAGTTGCAGTTTCAGGTCTTATATCTAGGTGTTGATCTATGTTGAATTGATTTTTGTACGGGACAAGAGCTATGGATTTAATTTCAATCTTTTACATGTAGATATCCAGTGTTCTCAACACCTTTTGTTAAAGACACTATCTTTTCACCACAACATTTTTGGCCCTTGTTTTGACTTATATCTAGATGTTTCTCCAAATCCTTACCTGCTTATAGGTTGGGTTTTACTCTGGCTTGTTTTAGGGTGTGTGATTGCTGGGCATGGTGGTACACACCTGTAATCCCAGCACTTGAGAGGCTGGGACAGGAAGATCACTGCATATTCGATGCCAGCCTGGGCTACATAGTGAGGCCAGGTCTGCCTGAACTAGATAGCAAGACCCTATCTCAAAAAACAAATAAAAAAGGTGAGTGATTACTAAATTAGTCCACTGACAGATGACTAAGTGTAGTTCTGGGTATGGATAATAGGAAGGCCCACCTTGAGTGTGTGTGGCACTGCCCAAATGCAGGTAGCCTGAAAGGGCTCAAAGGGAGAGATTTCTGTCTTGCTGCTGCCGCTGCTGTCACTGCTGCTGCTCTTACTGCTTTCCCTATATCTTGCTGCTTGCCATGGATTGTCTCTCCTTTGTCATGTCCCTCTGCCATATACCAACCTGCCTTAGAGCCAGCTGACTATGAACTGAAACCTCTATAAATTGAGCTGAAATAAACCTTTCCTCCTTTAACTTTGATTGTTGAGTATTTTGTTTCAGGAATGAGGAAAAGTAACTAAGATAGCTCCTTTGTAAAAATGATGAAGTATTTAATATAGACTATTCATAGAGATAGGAAGTAAAATAGAGGATATCAGGTTGGGGGAGGGGTAGAATAGAGGAGTGATTGCTTTAATAGGTACAGTTTCTCTTTGGGGTGATGAAAAGGTTCTAAAATAGGGGAGGTTTGGGTGAGTGGAGGGTAGGAAGTGTGTTTGAACTCTGTACTTTCTGCTTATTTTCTTTTCCTGTGAAACAAAGTCTGCTCTTAAAATGTCTATTTTAAAAGAATGGTTATGGTTATACAACATCATGAGTACACCTAATACCACTGAGTGATTAAGATGGTAAATTTTATGTTATGTGTATTTTACTACAATTTAAACTTTGACAGTAAAACAGAGAATTTCTAATGAGTATTTAAAATTCTCTTATCCAACCACGTGATTTTGAGTTAAATGTTGCCCAATCACTGTTTTGTTATTATTTTCTTCTTTATTTCTCTTATGGTCTAGATTAGGAGATCCTGTCCCTCGTTCAAAGTATAAAAATGTGACTAGTTCTTTTTTTTTTTTTTTTTTTTTTTTGTGGCACCAGGGATCGAACTCACAACCTTGCACCTGCCAGGCAGGCACTTAAGCCACTAAGCCAAACTCCCAACCCTGGTTTTTTGAGACAGGGTCACACTATGTAGTTCAGGGATGACAGAGATGCATGACCATGTCTGGGGAAAAATTATCCTAAGTCCCCTAGTCTCCTAAATCTAAGTCTTTACCTCATTTTTGTGTATTTCTTAAGAGAAGGGTTAGTAATAAATGAGCTATTTTACTAGGAAAATAGTATCTGTTATTAAATTCCCAAAACACATGTAGATTAACAGAATAAAATGTCAGTATCATCCTAAAATTCAGTCTTTTTCTTTAAAACTAAACAAGATAGTTTCTCAGAGAAATTTGAAGCAACTGACTTGCTGGGTACATAAGGATAAGAGATAGCAGCTTCAAAAGTTGGAGAAGCTGGGCATGGTAGTGTATGCCTGTGATTCCAGCACTTGGGAGACTGAGGCAAGAGGATCACTATGAAGTCAAAGGCAGTCTGGGCTGCACAGTGAGTTCAAAGCCAGCCTGAACTACAGAGCAAGACACTGTATCAAAAAAAAAAAAAAAAAAAAAAAAAGTTGGAGAAAGCATTACTATCACAGTAGGCATGAACTTCCTTGTTTTGCTTTCATGTCCCTTTCCCACATTACACAGGAAATGGGTTCTGATGAGGGTTCTTGTGCTATAGGAGATGTGCCTTGCTTATAGTTTTATCTCTACTTAAATAAATTTGAGCCAGGCATAGTGGTGCATGCCTTTAATCCCAGCACTCGGGAGGCTGAGGCAGGAGGATCATTGTGAGTTTGAGGCCAGCCTAGGCTACAAAGTGAGTTCAAGGCCAGCCTGAACTGCATAGTGAGACCCTGTCTCAAAAAATAGGGCCGGGGATTTAACTCAGTGGCGTAAGTGCCTGCTTGGCAGGCACGAGGTTGTGAGTTTGATCCCCAGTACCAAGGAAAAAAAATTGGAATCACAAGTGTGCCCCCTTCCAGGGGAATTTACTGCACAAAAGCACAATTTAAAGCTTCAGGATGGAGCAAGATGATTTTTAAATTGATAAAACACAATTAAGTGAACACAAGGACAATTTGTCTAATGATATGTTCCCTAATGGAGTCATTCAGATCCTCTATTTATAGTTTCCAGACTTTCACACAGCAGGAGGAGATGAAAATAAGCAAGGAATCCTATTGCTGAGAGCCCTGTAAGCCATTGCCCACGGCAATGAATTGGAAGTAAGAATAAAACATGCAGAGTATTATAATTAGGAAAACTGATCCAACAAAACTTTATTAGTTGTCACCTACACATGTGTTAAGCCACAGAACAATGTAAAGACAAACAAACAGAGAGCAAAGGCAAGCCCTTGCAGGAGGATTTGTGTCAGGAGAGTACAGGAGCAAAGGTGAGTGAGGTGCTCAGAGAAGGCTGCGAAGCAGTGATTCTCAGAGTAGATCCTTGAGGAACAAGAGGCTGGGACCTGGGAGAGTGGGCCAGACTGACCAGGTGAGGTGGGAGCCCGCGACACCAGTGTGACTGCGACAGAGAGTGAGAGTTGAAGAGAACCTACTCAACACTGAGTAAAATGCCCAAGAATGGGAGAGACTGTGGGAGAAGAGCTCCAAAGGCAGAGGATCTGAATTTCACCTAACAGACAACAGAAAGCATTTGTAGAGAGTGGAGTATGAACAATGCGGTTTGTGAACAATTCAACAGAGCCACAGGATGTGACTGCACAATAGACTGAAGGATGTTAAAATAAGTTAAATCAAGTCAACAAGTATTTATTGAGGGCCTACAGTGTCATTGCATTCTCTACTGTGGGAGACAAAGATGAGTGAGGACAAGATACACACAGCCCTGGTGCTTTGAGGGGCTGACAGGACATATAGATAAAGGACATGAATAATTGTAGTATTAGACAGAAAATCTTTCTGTTCTCAGAGTCTATGATTCCAAAAAAGTCTTGAAGCACTGTAGAGGCTCAAAGGTTACATGTAGTGGAGATAAGGATTTTTTTTGGAAAGAGGAATTCTCTTAGCCAGGCCATGGAGAAGCAGGATTTCAAGAGGCAGAGATGAGAGAAGGAAATTCCAGAGCGGGAGGCAAAACAACACTGTTGGGAAAGCACTGCTTCAAACACTAGGCTCAATCCCAGTGATCAGTGTTATTCTCTCAGGCATGTTATATAATCTCTCAGAACTTTATTTCTCCTCTGTAAAATGAGGATAGCAATTGTCTCTACCTTATAACACTGTGAATATCAAACAACAGTAAATTAAGTGTCCACCATGGTGTCACTGGTACCCAACAAATTATAACTAAGACCATCATGATCACGTGGTGGGTAACAAGGGCACAGATGGTTGGGAACATGGAGAAAGTGTGGTGCTCAGAGGGTAAGGTTTGTTGATTGTAACTATAAAGATAGGGTGATGATTTTATTTTTTCATTATAGAACCCACAATACTGAAAAAAAGGATTTTGATCTGAATAGGTAAGCAATTAGAAATCACTAAAGATTTTTGAGGTAGAAAATACTTTTGTTGTTGTTGTTGTCTTTTTGAGACAGGGTTTTACTATGCATTTCAGGTTGGCTTTGAAATCACTTTGTAGCCGAAGCTGGCCTTGAATTTGCAGTGATCCTCCTGCCTCAGTCTCCTGAGTGCTGAAATTATAGGCATGCACCACAATTTTACCTTTTTTGTCTTTTTAAAAACTATTTAGATAGATTAAAAAGCTAAAGAACTTAAAATTGGCTCATGTTATATTTCTTTCTTTTCTTTTCTTTTTTTTTTTTTTTGGTACTGGGAATTGAATTCAAAACCTCACACCTGGCAGGCAGGCACTTATGCCACTGAGATAAAATCCCCATCCCTATTTTTTGAGACAGGGTCTCACTATGCAGCTCAGGCTGGTCTTGAACTCACTTTGTAGCCCAGGCTGGTCTCAAACTCTCAATGATCCTCCTGCCTCAGGCTCTTGAGTGCTGGGTTATGTTATATTTCTATGGACAGCACTGTTCTAGAGGCATTATTCATCAATCCCAGGTTTGAACTTAGAGTAGGTGAAGTAAGTTATTCAAACCTACCCATCCGCTGAGGTTAAGCAGAGAACCTGGAAAAATACGTGTTAAAAAACAAGAAAAGCTCTCAGCTGGGTGTGATGGCACATGCCTGTAATCCCAGCACATGGGAGGATGAGGCAGGAGGACTGCAAGTTTGAGACAAGCCTGGGTTACAAGGCCAGACTGAACTACATGGTGAGACCCTGTCTCAAAAAGACAAAAAAAAAAAAAAAAAAAAAAAAAAAAAAAAAAAAAAAAAAAAAAAAAAAAAAAAAAAAAAGGCAGCTCTCAGAGACCTAAATAAACACAATGAGGACAGGTTAAAAGCTTGAGTGATACTGCAGTCTTGAAGAGTAATGATGAAATGTTTACATAATCAGAGAAAGCCCAGTGCCTCCCTATATCCAACAGCAATTCCCATATGAATCTTTCTGTACATCAATTTTTCACTATAGTTATTGGAAATTTATAAAACCAAATTCCTGCGTGCCCCATCACTCAACATAATAATTTATCACTTGCATTCATTCAAAAATAAACTGAGGAGAACGAGAATGGGCTCCTCGAGAACCCACCCCACTGGGTCTGAGCGGCTCTGACCAGAGGACAACTAATGTGTCTTCTGGGGGACTGTGTGACTGGCGTGGACTCCAGGAAGAGAAACATGCACCCTAACCCTAACCCTATGCCTACCGGTATGCGGGCTTAGAATCAAGGACCCCCCCCCTTCCCCGCTGTTAGCAACCTGCTGGTTCGGAGGTCTGGCTAAATTGATAGCAGCTAGGGAACATTAAGCAACATTGTTTCGTTGATTTTGCACTCCTGGGGCTGACAACCTGAGCATCTCTTTGGAAGATGACAGTAGACAATGTAGCAAATACGGGGAATTCTCTTCCGTCTTGTCTTCGAGGCCCAATATGGTTCTCATTGTTTTGCTTTACTCTGATTATTATTTTTTTCTATTTTTTGCTTTATTTTATATTCTGTTTTTATTGGTTTTGTTCTGTTTTGTTTTTGGTTCAATTCTACTATAACTGTTGGAATGGTCAGCTATTCTGAAGATAACAAGATATACTATAGTAGCTATTGTTTTCATACTATCTCTCTTCGAAGTTCTGTACCAGTTCTGCTGCTTTGTTTTGATTGACTTTGTTCTGTTATGTCCTGTTGGATTTTACGATCTTTAAAATAAAAAAAAAATTGAGTATCTCCTCTATAACAGGCTGTGTTATTTTCAGAAATACTTTCTTGCTTGCCACATCGGCACCTCAATTACTTTTCTTCTCCTCTCTGTTGAAATGAAGGCTGCATTAAGATAAAAGCCAATTATATACTGAATGTGATGGCCCACACCTATAGTTCCGGCAGTCTGGGAAGATGAGGCAGAAGGATTGAGAGTTTGAGCCCAACTTGGGCAATTTAGTGATTTAGCAAGATCCTGTCTCAAAATATAAAGAAATAAATAGATTTTTAAAAGGGCTGGGAATGTAGCTCAGTGCAAAGACTCTGAGTTCAATCCACCGTACTGAAAAGAATAGAGAAAAAGGCTGGGACTGGGAGGAGCCCACCAAGAAGCCAGCTAGCCAGCCTATCTGGTAAGCCATGAAAGCCATGCAGAGCCTAGGAAGAGAGAAGTCATATAGCTCCTCCCATGAGCCTACTGGCGTGCAGGCTGAAAATCAAGAACTACCCCTCCCCTCCGCTGTAAGCAGCCAGCTGTTTCAGAGGACAGGCTGAATTGATGGCAACTGAGGTACAAAAAGCAAATGAATGCTTATATTGTTTGGTTGACTTTGCAGGCCTGGGACCAGTGATCTGAGCATCTATTGGGAGAATAACAGTATGCAATATAGCAAATATGGGGAATTTCCTTCTATCTTGTTTTTGAAATTTAATATTGTTCTCACTGTTTTGTTCTGATTGTTTTTGCTTTATTCAATTTTCTGTTTTGATTGGTTTTATTCTGTTTTGTTTGTTTTGATTTTGCTATATATGATGGAATAGACAACTATTGTGAAGATAACAAGATATACTATGGTAGCCATTGTTGTTTTTCTATTATCCTGCTTCAAAGTTCTGTACCAATTTCACTGCTTTGTTTTGATTAGCTTTATTCTGTTTTGTTTTGTTGGGTTTTATTATCTTTAAAATAATTTTTTTTTTTTTTTTTGTGGCACCAGGGATTGAACTCACAACCTTGCACCTGTCAGACAGGCGCTTAAGTCACTGAGCCAAACTCCCGGTCCTATAAAAATTTTTTTTTAAAAAAGAACAGAGAAAAAAACCAACTACAGTTTAGCGAAAGCTGACATGATAGCGCCTAAGAGCATGAACTCTGGTGACATTCTACCTGGATTTTTCATCTTGCCTCTTCCAGTTACTAGCAGGGTCCTCTGGAGG
Source organism: Dasyprocta punctata (assembly GCA_004363535.1). Lineage (NCBI taxonomy): Eukaryota > Metazoa > Chordata > Mammalia > Rodentia > Dasyproctidae > Dasyprocta > Dasyprocta punctata. The sequence continues at coordinate 93,345 of RJWM01004216.1, read as the reverse complement.
GTATGGTTCAAAGTTTATCAAACAGGGAAAACAATGCCTAAATCACAGGATTTCTGTGATGATTAAATAAGTTCATATATGTTAAGCATGTAGAACAGTGCCCAGCCACAGTGTCTGCTGTTATTGTATGAGTCTGCTGCCATGGTGGTATTTGCAGGAATGAAACTCACATTCAAGGCGGAATCTATAAAAGCCCAATCTCAGGAACTGCTGGATCAGATAACTGTTGTCAAGTCTATTACACTGACAGTACTGTTTTTCATTATATAAGCACAGTTCATTTGCTTGTTTATTTGAGCTAAATTATGGATTAAACAGGCCTTGATTGGCATGTCTAAGAAACAAACCACCACTACATGATACCTCTTCAGGACAGTGTATTCCTGATTCCCAACAGTCCCTTGACAAGTTCTTTAAGAACACAATCTTTTGAGAAGTTAGAAACTGCTTCTGTGTGTAGGATCTAAAATACACTGAGTTACAGAAAGGTATAACTGCTCTGGCATTTGAAGTTCACAAATAAAATGAAGCAGCCTACATTCATCTTCAGCCTTAATACCACGTTAAGTACCATCACATCCTCTGCCTTTTCCTTTACATTAGTAACAAGCACCTAGCCCAACGTGCAGGTCTAATTTACTGGAGATGGTAGGATGTAAAAAGGAGAAATGGTTTAAAGGAGAATTCATCTCTCAGGATGGGGGCTCTGTGCTCATGTATCCTGTTTCTAATGTCTGTGGCCCAATGCCCACATTTCCACCACTTCCTTCCACAATGATCTTGCTTAAGGCTCTCTAAATTCCTGTTTCTTCATTTGTAGAATAGGGCTACTACTGTGACTGCTGCTACCTCATGGGTTATTGTGAGGTTCAAAGGAAACAATGGACTGGAAAGAACTTCAGTGCTTGAACACTGCCTGTATAGGAGATGCATGATATCTGTTTGTTACTCATAAAAAAATCCATCCTTTCTCATACGTCCTGTTTTCTATATTTGCTGGAAACTTACTATTTGGAGGAAAAATAACAATTGGAAATTTAAAGGCAAAATTTTTTTTCTCTTTCCTTCCTTCCTTCCTTCCTTCCTTCCCTCCTTCCTTCCTTCTTCTCTTTCTTTTCACAGTACTGAGGATTAAACCCAGGATCTGAGTTACACCCTCTACCCTTTTTTATTTTTTATTTTGAGACAAGCTCTTGCTAAGTTGCTAAGTTGCCCAGACTGGGCTCAACAATCCTGCCTCAGCCTCCCAGAGTGCTGTTATTACAGGCACACACCGCCAAATCCAGCTTGCAGGTGCTTTTCTAAAGTACTGCCAGACCAGTCTTTATTTAGTTCAAAAAAACAAAAAATCCTCTATTGTTCTTCCTCTTGCTTCCTGTGGTGGCAGGAACCAACCACTGATGTCCAGCTGTCTTTCTTTTCTGACATCTGCACTGGAAACCAATACATTTCTAGGCACTGCTGTAGCTTCATCCCACACATTTTGATATGCTGTATTTTTATTACTGTTCAGTTCTAAATATTTTCTGATGATAATATAATGTATATTTCAAAAAGCTAGAACAAAAGATTTTGAATGTTCTCACCGTAAAAAAAAAAAAGACAATAAGAAGCCAGGCGTGGTGGCGCACGCCTTTAATCCCAGCACTCGGGAGGCTGAGGTAGGAGGAGCATTGTGAGTTCGAGGCCGGCTTGGGCTACAACGTGAGCGCAAGGCCGACCTGAGCTACACAGTGCGACCCTACCTCAAAAAACCAGGGCCGGGAGTTTGGCTCAGTGGCTTACGCGCCTGTCTGGCAGGCGTGAGGCTGTGAGTTCAATCCCCGGTGCCCCCCCCAAAAAAAAACAGGGCTGGGAGTTTGGCTCAGTGGCTTAAGCGCCTGCCCTGGAAGGCGCGAGGTTGTGAGTTCAATCCCTGGTGCTGAAAAAAAAAAAAAGGCAATAAGAAAACAGATATATTTACCCTAACTCAAACATCAATATACTGCATACATGTATCAAAACATCATGTGGTACTCTATAAATATGTACACTTTTTATATTTTTATGTGTCAATTAAAAATGAATTTAAATTAAAAGTATTTTCTAATTGCAACTGTGACTTCTTCTTTGACCTATGAGTTATCAAGAAGTGTATCATGCTGGTTGGGGTGGCACACGTCTGTACTCTAACACTCTGGGAGGCTGAGGAAGGACAACTCAAAGTTCAAGGCCAACTTGGGCAATTAAGTAGTTTAGTGAGACCCTGTCTCAAAATTTAAAAAATTTAATGGGCTGGGAATGTAGCTCAGAGCAAAAGCCTGGATTTAACTACTAGTATCACTACCACTGCCACAAAGAAAAAAGTGACTCAGTTAAAGGGAGATTTCCAGACTATCATTCTGTTACCAAGCGTAATTCCACGATGGTCAGAGAACATACTCTGAATAATTTTTCAATACTCTATGGACCAGCCCAGGTATGATCAATTTGGGTAAATATTCTATATATCTCAATTAGGACAAGTTTGTTAATTTTGTTCCGTATTGGTCTTGGTTAATTCTACTTCCTTGTTTCACAAGAGAAATATCTTTGTGTTTTCATTTTTTTACAATTTAACTTTTTTATTTATTTATTTTGGGTTTTTAAAACAAGGTTCTTGTAAGTATCATATAATTGCATTTTGTTTTTGCTATCCAGTCTAACAATCTTCTCTTTTAATTGGAGTACCTACTCTAGGATTCATTACCGATATAACTGGGTTTATATCTAACATCTTACTATTGTAAGTCCCAAACTTACAAATGAGTTTCATTCTGGAAGAATGTTTGTAAATCAGAATCCTTCATAAGTCTGACAAAGTGAGTCTTAGGCATCTTGACACAAATTCACAATGTAAAGCATAAAGAAATGAAATACGAAGTCCATTCTTATCTGTGAAAGTTTGACAATCAAATGTTCATAAATCAGAGATTTATTGTATTTATTTTTCATCTGACTAATCTGCTTTATTTCCTTATATTGCCTTATTTTAGAATCATCTCATTTTGTTTTGCTTTGTTTTTTGATGTTTGAGACACGGTCTCACTATGTTGTTCAGATTGGCCTGAACTCACTATGTAGTCTAGGCTGCCCTTGAATTTGTGGCAGTACTCCTGCCTCAGCCTTTTAAGTGTTGGGATTACAGATGTGTGCTACCATGCCTGGCTCATTATACATTTTTATTACTTCACTTTCCTTCCCTGTTAACCTATCAATTATGCATCTTTTCAATACTCTTGTAGTGATTATCATAGGAATTATATGTTTGATTTACTGGAATCTGTGCTAATCAGTTTAACATCATTGTGACAAAATACCTGAGAAATCACCTTAAAAAGAAGAGGGTTTTTTTGTTGTTGTTGTTGTTTTGTTTTTAGAGATAGGGTTTTGTTGTGTAGTTCAGGGTTGCCTTGAACTCACTATGTAGCCTAAGCTAGCCTCAAACTCACAGTAATCCGCTTTCCTCAGCCTGCCAAATGCTGGGATTGAAAGTATGTGCCACCACGCCCAAAGGAGAGGTTTATTTTGGCTCACAGTTTTGGAGTTTTCAGGCCACGACCTGTCAGCCCCTTCGCTTTGAGTCTGTGGTACAGCAATGTATCACACGACAAAGGTAAGTGCTTGCTCAGGGCAAACAGGAAACAGACAAAGAGCAAGGGCTGGGGGCCAAAATCCAGCCCAGGGCACATCCTGCGCTGACCTGACTTCTCACCACACCCATTTCCTAAAGGTTCCACCCGCTGTGCAGTAGTGCTGGAGGCTGGTCACCAAGCCTTTGACGCGTACACGGGCCTTCTGGGGACACTTAGCCAAACTCTTAAAAGAATCCGATATACATCTCTCACTTTAACCATATTCTCAATGTTCAGGGTCTGGAACAGTTTATTTCCCTACAGCCCTTCCCGCTTTTTGCATAATCTAGACAGCAAGATACCAAGATAACTGGGCGGTAATGTGGGGTAAGATCTCAGTTCCGGAGAAATCAAAGTTCTGCTGATCCCTGGCGCCATCAGTTCCTCTTGCTGAAGCTGCACCTCCAATCGGTACTGTGCTTTCCACAGCACAGAAACAAGGCCAAAAAAGAACATAGGTGACCACAACTCTTGAACAGGATTTTGTTACCTCCAAGAAAACATTCATTGGTTTATTAATACTTAGATCCTCTCTCTTGCAAAGATAAAAATGATGCCAAATGGAACGTTGATAAATGAGTACCAGGAGTGTTTTTATTTTATTTTAAATAAATATGACAAAAGATGGTAGCATTTGTTCATAACCATCTTTTTCTTTCTTTTCTTTCTTTTTTTCTGGAACTGGGAATTGAACCTTTGCACTGAATTACATCCCCAGGCCTTCAATTTTATTTTGTATTTTGAGACAGGGTCTCACTAAGTTGCTAATTTGACTGGCTGTGTTTGAACCTGTGATCCCGCCACCTCAGCCTCCCACAGTACTGAGCTGCCACAGGTGTGAGCTGCCGCACCCGGCCTGTAACCATCTACTTTGACATTAAGTACTTCATTAGCATCTTGTTCTGCAAAGAGAACAGACCTAGGAATAATTAATTGGAACCACCTTATGCAGAGAAATTAAAATTAATTCTGTGGCTGGTATCTTCACTGTTTAACTACCATGACCTCAGTGTTTCTGGACTATTCATGTGCAGAGGAAAAATGAGTCAGGGGTATTTATTTGCTTCCAGTTTTATAACCAATAGGCAGCAAAACCAAGGCAAGCACAAAAGCTTTGAAATGTTCAATCAGCTCATTATGTGAAGAGAGAGGAAGCAACAGTCATGTGCCTGCCATGGCTCCAATGTGGACAGTGTCCCTCCAAGGCCCATGTGTTAAAGGCTCAGTCACAGGGTGCTGTTGTTAAGGGACAGTGGACTCCAGGAGGTGGGACCTAGGCCTAGGTCACAGGGCTGGGCCCTCAGAGGGGACTGTGGAACCTCACCTCCTCACTTTCTCTGTTTGGGGCTCATGGTGGGAGGCATTTGCTGCTGCACACATTGCCACTATGATATGGTCCCCTCACAAGAGCCCCAAACTAATTGAGCCATCTGATCTTGAACTTAAATCTCCAGAACCATGTGCCACATGTTTCTTTATTTCTTTTCTTTTTTTATTTATTTTAAAGGGAATAAAACAAAACAATAGAACAAAACAAAATAATGAGATATTAGAAAAAAAAGACAATAGGAAATCCACAATAATTACTATATTTGCATATTGTTATCCTCTAAATCTATGCTCAGATTACAATACAATACAAGCATTAAATTCTTTCTTTACTTTAATTGCTATCATCTCAGCCTGCATTCTTCCAAATCAGCTGGTTGCTGAGGTGGGGGTGGCGAATGGGATATCTTTTCTCACTGCCCACCCACTGGCCAACCCTGGCCCATGCTGGGTGCACAGGAGGGTGCTGCTGCTTCTTGGGTCCATCCCTCCTGGCTGGCCTCTTTATTTCATAAGTTATCTGTGCCAAGTATTTCACTGTAGTGATGCAGCTGACTAAAACAATGGTATTTACTGCTGGAGAGTGGGCTGAACACAGGGACCTCTAGCTGTGTTGGAAAAGAACACACGCATGATGCTCTGAGGTCAGGATAACCACAGCTGAGGCAGCCAAGGACTGGGTTGCTGACACCCCCTGTTCCAGAGCAACAAAGTTGCCAACCTTAGAGATGAGAAGGTTCTCTTAACTGGCAAAATTTACTGCTTGGAGAAGTCTTTAACTGACTCCCAAAGTCCTGCTCAGTTCCCCCACTTGCTCAGTATCCCCTTCCTTTGTCTGAAAACCAAATAAATATGAGTGGCCTGGAAAAGTTCTTTGTCTCAGCCCCCAGGGAATCTCATATTTCGTTAGAGAGTTTTGACGCTCCTGGAGCCCAAAATCGTACCATTTGTCTCTTTTATTTAAGTTGTTCACCATCCACTCATTTAGGAGATTGAGGCTAGGCCAAGACCCCCAGTACTTACTCTTTCCCATAAAAGGAAATTCATTTGTATTCCCCCTGCATTCTATTAGTGACACTTTGGTTTCTTCTAAAACCTACATGTTAGCCAGGTTTAATTCACATGTATATTAATGATATTATTCACATGTATATCAAAGTGAAGTAAAGGAGGTCTCCAGTTTTTTTATTTTTTATTTTTATTTATTTTTTATTTTTATTTATTTATTTTTTTTGCGGCACCAGGGATTGAACTCACAATCTCACGCCTGGCAGACAGGCACTTAAGTCACTGAGCCAAACTCCCAGCCCTATTTTTTATTTTTTTAATTCCCTACTCTGGTCTTGAATTCCTAAGCTCAAAAGATCCTCCTGATTCAGCCTCCTGAGTAGATGAGATGATAGACACACATAATCATACCCAGATTTTTCCTTTGCTGAATTCTTGTGTTCAAAAACAGGCTGGGATAAATTTAGTCTTCCCTGAGAGGACTATTTTATTAGGGACCAACTCAACTTTTAGGGTAAATCTAGAATTCATTTATAACTTTAGAAATAAACCTGGGAAGATATTTAAATGTTAGTTGCTCCTCTGAATCCTGTTTAGAACACCACTAACCAACTTTTAACTTTTTTCCCCTTTTGGTAGAGGATTATCTGAAACAGCTAGAGAAATAATTTCCTACACACTTCTGTTTAGGTAATATCTGGTAATGGAGGTTGGCAGTTTTCATCCATTGCCCAGTTACAGTCTGTATTGAAGTACAGGTTTCATAGACTGTCAGACAGACAAGTAATGACAATAAAAATGCATGGTTCCTGATCAAAACTGTTATCTGCAATTTAAATCTTGATAATATGAAATTCGTTTTTACACTTATTTCCTTATAAAGGAAATTGGACCATATATGTTTGGGCATTCAGATGTGTCCAGCAGCACCAAGGCTAAAAGCAAAAAACCAAACTGAACTAGACATAAAATCAGATATATAAAAGAAGGACAAAGACGAGCATTCCACAATAGCCTTCTTCTTGAATTTCTTCTGTTCACAGTCTAAAAAACCACCTTCCCAATCTGCCTTCTGAGATTCAGTCCTGTTTTTCCTAATTCAGTACTCCTGTGGATGTCCTAACTGCTGCTGGATGATCGGTCTGGGTTCTATAATTTCTTTTAAAATTGTGAAAGACTCTGGACTCTCTAAACCAGATTCAGAGAGGCTCAGGGATTATGTTACTGACGTCAGGACAGAGTCAGAGGCCACTGGAACAAAGGACAAACTACTGGCCCCTTAACCTGCTACTCACTAAAAGCACAACTTGTGTTTTATTCTGAGACAATCAGGGACTTAAAGGTGTTTTTGTTAAAACCTTTGTCTTTTCATTTTGGCCTATAAGTGCTAAATAGGTAACCAAATAGAACAATCCTTGACCTTCATTTTGTAAAACTCCAGGTCAAATTCTTCTCAGCTCTCCCTATGTTCGTCATCTGGGGAGCATCTAAAAGTCAGCAGAGCAGTTTATTAACCCTGAGCTTACCTAGCCTATCTCATCCCCTTTCATGATGGAGAACACTAAGATGAAAATAAAAAGTGTTCAGTGTTCACAGGGACGCCTGATTACCAGCTTTTCAAATCCCTTTCCAAACGCCCTTCCTGGAGCGTTACTCTTCCCATTGCTGAGACAAAACATGCAACACCCAAAGCTAAAGGAGGAAAAGTTTATTTGGCCTACAGCTTTTAGAGGTTTCAGTACATAGTTAGCTGCCTCCAAGGCAGGGTGGCATGGCAGAGGGGCATCACAGAGGAGAAACAGTTCATGGCAAAGCAGGGCAGGAAGATGGCAACAAGTGACAATAGCATCCTGCTTCTATCCCTTATAGTCTATCCAGGCTATATGTCCTTACAGAAGGTAGTACTCATACCCACAGTGGACCTACTCACTTCCTATGTCCACATCCAGAACTATAGCATACCGATTGGTGGGCTAATTTAGTAATCATTCGCTCTTAATCCCAGCATCACACACTTAGATCCAACCATCTCTGAAAAACCTCATCTATGACCACACGAGGCTTTGGGGAGACATCTAAACACAAACTATAACAATCCCACAGTGATGTATGCATATCCATGTTTATAGCAGCACAATTCAAAATAGCTGAATCTTGGAAGCAACCTAAATGTCCATCAACTGATGAATGGATAAAGAAAATGTGGTATTTTTACACAGTGGAATATTATTGTAATGAAAACAATAAACTTGAGTTATTTGTAGGAAAATGGATGCCTCTTGAGACCATAATGTTCAGTGAAGTCAAACCCACAAATTTAAATATCACATGGTTTCTTCTTACATGAGAAACTCAATATATAAATACAATAGGAAAGGGGGAAAAAGTTAGTATAATCCAGTCATAGACAATGTATCTAAAAGTGTACCTTGATTTAGCATAATTGTATTATGTCTTTATATTTTTTTGTCTGTTAGCCTATTAATCTGTATGTATAATAATTAACTTTATAAGGAATTTTAAGATAAATGAATCTGATGCTGGCCAAAGCGGGAGGAGGGACTGGAGAGGAAGGGAAAAATAAAAAAAAAATGAGATGGGTTATGTACAGTTACCAGTTCACACAATGAATGTAATCATTATGTACTGCAAACACATATTCTGTATGCATAATAAAAATTAAAAAGAGTGGTCTTAGCCAGGCGCGGTGGCGCACGCCTTTAATCCCAGCACTCGGGAGGCTGAGGTAGGCGGAGCGTTGTGAGTTCGAGGCCGGCTTGGGCTACAACGCAAGTGTAAGGCCGGCCTGAGCTACATAGTGCGACCCTGCCTCAAAAAACCAGGGCCAGGAGTTTGACTCAGTGCCTTAAACGCCTGCCCTGGCAGGCGCGAGGTTGTGAGTTCAATCCCCGGTGCCGCAAAAAAAAAAAAAAAAAAAAAAAGAGTGGTCTTCAAAATAAATACATAAATAAAAATAGCAAAGGACTATGAGAAATCAATCCCGCAGCTGCTAGATGTGCAAAGAAAAACATAAAATTGATGGCAGTCAATGAAAAAGCAGAAGATAGCACAAATGATTTAAAAAACCTGTTCACAGACATCATGGCAGAAAACTTCCTCAACAGAAAAAAGTATTTCACATGCAGATAAGTGAGGCATATAGAACTCCAATCAACCAAATAAAAAAAATTATAGCAAGGCATATTATAGTCAAGATTCCAGAAATTCAACAGAAGAACAGAATATTAACAGCTGTTAGAGAAAAGAAACAAATCATCTTTAAAGGAAAGCCCATCAAAATCACAGCAGACTTCTCAACACAAACCCTCAAGTCAAGAACTTGGAGTAAAGTATTTCTTTTTTTGGCGGGGGCGGGGGGTAGTTACTGAGGATTGAACTCACAACCTCATGCTTATCAAGCAAACGCTTGAGCCACTGAGCTAAATCCGCAGCCTGGGAGTGAAATATTTCAAGCCCTAAAAGAAAATAACTTCCAACCCAGATTGATGTGCCCTGCAAAACTATCTTTCAAAATTGATGGAGAAATAAGATACTTCCATAACAAAGAACACCAGAAGAAATTCAAGGACACCAAACCAGCACTACAAAATGTTCTAAAGGAAATTCTAGAATGAAATAACAAGGACTAGCTGGGCGTGGGAGGAGCATTGTGAGTTCCAGGCCGGCTTGGGCTACAACATGAGCACAAGGCCAGCCTGAGCTACACAGTGCGACCCTGCCTCAAAAAACCAGGGCCGGGAGTTGGCTCAGTGGCTTAAGCGCCTGCCCTGGCAGGTGTGAGGTTATGAGTTCAATCCCCGGCGCCACAAAAAAAAAAAAAAGAAAAAGAAAAAAGAAAAAAAGAAATAACAAGGACTAAAACTCCGTGAACCCCAACAGAATGAATCCACCAGGCAGACAATTAAACTGAGAGAGAAAGAAAGGGAGCCAACAACAGCAAAATGACACGGATAAGTCAATACATATCAGTTATAACCATCAATGTAAATGGTCTCAATTCACCAATTACAAAAAACAGACTGACAGAATGGATCAAGATGCTACATACAATATGCTGCATAGAAGAAACACATTTAATTCAAAAAGAAACCCACATACTGAAAGTTAAAAGATGGAAAACAGCATTCCATGTGACTGAAACCTGGAAAAAAGCAGGGGTAGCTATTCTACTTGCAGACAAGGTAGATTTCAAGCCAAGATTGATTAGGAGAGACAAAGAAGGTCACTACATCCTTGTAAGGGAATAATCCAAGAGGAAAAAGATAACAACAAAAGATTCATACACCAGATACCAGCACACCCAACTATATAAAACAAATATTAACACACATGAAAAATCAAATAAGCACTAATACAATCGTATTAAAGGATCTCAATACCCTGCTGTCACAAATAGACAGATCAACTACGCAAAAAAATCAATGATGAAATATTAGAACTGAACTAAACTTTTGAACAAATGGACTTAGGAGATATCTATAGAGTGTTTCACCCCACAACATCAGAATACATATTCTTCTCAGCAACACACGGGACGTTCTCCAAAATAGACCTCATATTGGCTCATAGAATGTACTTAAGTAAATACAAAGGAATTAAAATTTTCCCATGTGTATTATCAAACCATAGTATAATGAAATTGGAAATCCATGGCAAAATAAACCACAAGAAGTTTGTGAACACATGGAAGTTAAATAACACCCTCCTGAACAACCAATGGGTCATGGATGATATTAAAAAAGAAATTAGGCAGTTTCTATAATTGAACAATAATGACAATATAACATACCAGAACTATGGAACAAATGAAAGCAGTACTATGAGGGAAATTTTTAGCAGTGAATACCCGTGTCAGGAAAGCAGAGTGAGCTCCTATAGACAACTGAACATTGAACCTCAAGTTTCTAGAAAAAAAAGAGCAGGGCAACCCAAAACTCACATGAGGGAGGAAATTACAAAGATCAGAGCAAAATTTATTGCAATAGAGACTAAGAAAACAATACAAAAAAATCAATGAATTGAACAGTTAGTTCTTTAAAAGATTAAACAAAGTCAACAGACCCTTAGCCAACCTTATCAAAAAAAGGAAATACTCAAATTCATGTAATTAGGAATGAAAAGGGTGAAATCACAATGGATCCTGCAGAAATCCATAAGATCATCTATACCTACTTTAAGAGCTTGTACTCTAATAAGATGGAAAATGCAAAAGAAATGGACAGATTCCTAGATACATATGAATTACCAAAACTGAATAAAGAAAATATAAAAATCCTAAATAAACCAGTATCAGTCAATGAAATTGAAGATGTAAGTAAAAACCTACCAACAAAGACAAGCCCAGACCCTGGGATGCAAATTTAAACAATACTGAGATTTTATCTCACTCCAGAAAGAATGGCTATTATCAAGAAATCAACCAACAACAAATGCTGGTGAGGCTGTGGGGAAAAGGAACCCTTCTTCACTGTTGGTGGGAGTGTGGACTTGTGCAACCACTGTGGAGATCAGTGTGGAGAGTCCTTAGAAAACTAGGACCACAGATCCCATTCAACTCAGCTATTCCCCTTTTTGGTATCTTCCCAAAAGAATTAAAAAGCATCACACAACAGCAATATATACACACCCATGTTTATAACAGCACAGTTTGTAATAGCTGAATCTTGGAAACAGCCCAAATGCCCATCAATTGGTGAATAAAGAAGATGTGGTGTTTTTATATAATGGGTACTACTCTGCCATGAAGAAGAGTAAGTGAGACATATCTAGGTAAATGGATTCATCTTGAGACCATAATCTTCTTTTTTCTTTTCTTTTCTTTTCTTCTTTTTTTTTTTTTTTTTGAGCTGAGGGTCTTGGTATGTTGTTCAGGCTGACCTTGAACTCACTGTGTATCCGACTGTCCTCAAACTCATGGTTGTCTTCCTGCCCCAGCCTTCCAAGTGCTAAGATAACAGGCATGCGTCACCTTGCCCAGCTTAGACCATACTCGTAAGTGAAATAAATCAGACACATATGTGTAAATACCACATTGTCTCTCTAGTGTGAGAAACCAAAAGTGTCAATAAGAAAAAAATGTATAATAGGTATGGTGAAATAGGAAGAAAATGTTCAAACGGGGAAGGGAGCGAACAAGTGGGTAGGGAGAAAGGGGAAAAAGGAAAGAACAGAAAAGTAAAAAAAAAATGAGGAAAGAAAGAAAAAATGGAAACAAAACTATTCTAAAGGGGTGGGGAGGAGGGGCAAAAGGGAAGGTAGGGGAATGGAAAAAAACAAGTTATATCATCTACAGGTACAAATTCTGTATGATGAATGTGATCATTATGTATATCTAAAATGTACCAACAAAATCTGATTAGAAAAAAATGAATTATCAAAAGGATGCAGAATTAAAAGGTAAACTTATATTGCTCTTCTGTTGCTGAGTTTGCTCTCCTGATCACAATGCTTCTTGATGGTTTACTGAACCTACTTTGTTCCCAAGACCACAGGGAGAAGGCTAGAGCTAGCAGGTTGTAAGATTGCAAATGAAACTGAAATTAAAGTTCACTTCCTCATAGTGGATACTCATGTGACAAAGTCCAATTTCTTTTTAAAGTTAATTCAGCTGAAGTCTCTTTACTGCCTTTGAAATCTGTGGAGGGACTGCGCCAATTCAAGGACTCATTATGGGAGCACCTGCTGGCTTTATCATGTACGTACTTTCTGTTGCTTTTCTCGTATGTGGTCTTTAAATGTTCTTTGCTTATATTTTTAGCTTGCTCTTCCTGCCAAGTTTTAAATCTTTAGTTCCAGGAAGTAAACAACAACAACAAAAAAATCACATCACTTAAAAAGAATTTATTTTTGAAAACTTAATGTCTGCTTGAATGTCTAAACTTGAGGCTGAAACCTAGCTTTCTTTGGAATACAATTTGAAGATTTACATGGCTAAAATTCTAGTTGTTTTGAATTAAAAAGAAATGGAGATGAAAGTAGAATCCAGTCTGGGGCAGTTAATGAATTTTGGTAGACGTCTCTTTGAATTGAACACAGAAATTGTGTTTTAGAGAGTAGTTAAATACCTTTGAAATAGATACTTGATTGTTGAAAAAAAAGTTTAAAAAAATAATCCCAGCATTCTAAGGCTGAGGCAGGATGATTGAAAGTTTGAGTGTAGCCTGGGCAATTTAGCAAGATCTTGCCTCAAAATAAAATTAAAAATGAACTGGGATTGTAGTTTAATGTGAAGGCCCTGGGTTCAATTTGCAGCTCCCCAAAAGAAAAAAGTAAACAAAACAAAACAAAACAAAACAAAACAAAACTAACAATGTAAAACTTACAGATGGGAGTTGGCTTTCAAGTATCTTTAGAGGTTGTAAACATTTTATTTTAAAATTAATCTTTTGCAATACTGGGGTTGAACACAGAACTTTGTCCATCCTAGGCAAGTACATTTCTACCACTGAACTATATCCTTAGCCCTATTTATTTCTGAGATGAATCTCACTATATTACCCAGGCTGGCCGTCAACTCCTGGGCTCAAGTGATACTTCTGCCTCAGCCTACTGAGAAGCTGAGACATGTCCCCAACCCTGGCTTTCATTTCTTTGTGTGTAGGTATGGAGGGTGTTACTGGGGGTCGAACTCAGGCAAAGCAAGCCCTCTACCACTGAGCTGATTCTCCAGTCCTTCTTACTGTTATCTGGGGACAGGATCTTGCTAAGTTGCTTGAACTGGCCTCAGACTTCAGAGTAACTGGGATTATAGGCAGGTGCCACCAGGCCCAGATATTTTAAAAAATAAAATTATCTTTTAACTGATACATAGAAACAGAAAATCGTATACTTTGATGGGGCACCATGTGATGTTTTCACACAAATGTATACTAGGTTCCGCACATTTAAATAGACCAGCTCATAAAATAAGTTCATGCATTAAAAAATTCAGAAGACAAACTAATTTTTTAGAGGCATGTCTTCTAAGGGTGACTTCTATTTAGAAAGGTGGAAAAATGATTTTCCTTGATTAGATTTATTGGCAAATCCTGGAAAGTCCCTACTATTTTAACTCTCAGTGAGTTCAGTTTACTAGAGATTAGAAAATTTCTGAAATCACTTTTTATTTATTAATTTTTTTCATACCTGGAATGGAACTCCTGACCTCAGTCTTGCTAGGCAGGCACTGTGCCACTGAGCTATATCCCTGGCCCTGAAATCACTTTTTAAAGTGTTACTAGTTGGGCTGAGGCAGGAGAATTGTCTTGAGTTTGAGGCCAGCCTGGGCCACATAGTGAGTTTAAGGCCAGTCTAACTATATAGCAAGACACTGTCTCAAAAAATTTTTTTAAAGTTTTAAAAATAATAAATAAATAAATAAAGTGTTACTAAGTACTATAAGTTGTATTTCAGACATAGTTGTGACTCTATATTGCAAGGAGTTATTTTTCTAATTCTGATTTATAAGACTATGTTCCTTTGACAGACTTTGTATTGATGTTTTATGTTTTGAAAATACATGGCCACACTATATGCAGTGAAGAGCTCCACTTACTATGTTACCTTCCTCCAACAGAATGAAGTGGCTGACGTGTGTGTTTGTGGCGTTCTCTTTGGCAATGGCACAGCTGCATAGGGATCCTACACTGGATCACCACTGGCATCTCTGGAAAAAAACCTATGGAAAACAATATCAGGAAAAGGTAGACAGGGTTACCACTTGGGTGATATACTTTTACACCAGTACCCATCCCATTTTCTCACTCTCAAAACTGTGTTCTTATAAGCAGCATTTTCTAGAAATAGTATGCACTTATTTGTTGTTCTGGGTACCATGCAGCAGGAAACAAAACAAAGTTCCTGCTACTATGGGGCTTCTGTGACAGTGGGAGAAAGTAAATAAGTAAGTAAACAAGCACATATATGTAGTATTCTGGATGGTGGTGAGGGCAGTACAGAAAAATAAAGCCTTGACAGCAAGTAAGGGACTGATGGGGTGTGGGTGGTAACAGTGAGAATCCATACGTGGGGTGCAATTTTGTTGAAAGGGCCAACAGAGAACTGAGCAGCGAACTGGTAGAAGCAAGGGAGCAAGCAAAATAAATGATGGAGTGAAAGTCCCAGGCCAAAGGAATACAAGTGCGTGACTCAGGAAGGAGAACATTTGGCATGTTTGAGGAACAAAAAGTTATGACAGCCTTTGGCATAGACAGCAGTTGCTAGAATGTGAAACTTGACTCTCACTTCCCATTTTTTTATTTTAAAGTATATATGTTAGTTGATTTTAAAATTCTAACTTTATTGTTTCACATAACTAAATCCTACAACTATGTAACCATATAACAGTTCTATTATTGTATATTAGCATATGTTCATTTGATGGATTAGTGATTTTTTTTTTCAGTGTTAGGAATTGAACCCAGAGCCTTTTACTGAGCTAAATTCCCAGTCTTTTCTTTTTTCCTTTTTGAGACAAGGTCTCACTAAGTCACTAAGTTGCTCAGGCCAGACTCAAACTTGCAGTCCTCCTGCCTCAGCCTCCCAGAGCACTGGGATTACTGGCGTATATATTATAGCACCCAGCTCCTTGGACTTTTTAAAAAATGTTTTGATACAGGGTTTAAGTTGCCCAGTCTGGCTTCAAACTTGTGATCTCCCTGCCTTCACCTTCTGAGAAGCTGGAGCTAAAGGTTGTGCCACTGTGCCCGGCTAACATGATTTTATATGAGGAATTGGAGCAACCTCAGATTTGTTATCCCTGAGGTGAGGATCTTTGAACCAATCCTTCATGGATACTGAAAAACAATTATATAGACCTTTCACTTACATTAAATTTACTCTGAAGTATTTTTTCATGTTGTTGTAAATGCAATTGTTTTCTTAATCTCTTTTCAGATAGTTTGCTGTCTGAGTATAAAATACTATTGATTTTTGTATATTAATTTTTGCTGTTTTTTTCTTTTCTTTTCTGGTACCGGGGATTGAACTCATGACCTCACGCTTGCCAGGCAGGCAGTTAAGCTACTGAGCTAAATCCTTGGCCCCTAGTTGTTATTTTCTTGAGACACGTTCTCACTATATAGCTCAGACTGGGCTCAAACTCATGGTGATCATCCAACCTCAGCCTCCTGAGTGCTGGAATTACAGGTGTATGCCTCCACACCCAGTTTTTATATTAATTTTGTATCCTGAAACTTTTCCAAATTTGTTTCAGTTCTAACAGTCTTTTGTAGAGTCTTTAGGGTTATCTATATATGAGAGCATGCCTTCAACAAACAGAAGCAATTTCACTTTTTCTTTTCCTATATGGACGCTTTTTTTTTTTTGCCTAGTTACTCTAAGACTTTTATGCTGAATAGAAGTAATGAGAGTGGGTGTCCTTTTTTTCCCCATCAAAGAGGACAACTTTCAACTTTTCCTGGTTGAATATGGTATTACTTGGGTCACACATGGCCTTTGTTGTGTTGAGGAACATTCTTCTATGCCTAACACGTTGAGGATTTGTACTGTTTTGTCAGATGTTTTCCCTTCATCCACTGAGATGATCACATGGTCTTCATAGTGGTGATGAGTTGAACCACTATCCACTCTAGTTTAGGACCAGGTCCTTAATTTCAGAGTTAACTAGAGTTAAATGTGCAATTATCATCCCTGTCGGATTAAGTAAAAGCTATTCCTCTATTTCCTAATTCCAACCCCTCAGGAGGAATGATCATGAGTTTTGATTAGTATCTTACCTTGATAATTTATCTTGAGTTCACATTTCTTTCTTTCTTTCTTTCTTTCTTTCTTTCTTTCTTTCTTTCTTTCTTTCTTTCTTTCTTTCTTTCTTTCTTTCGTACTTACTACCTTGTACTTGCCAGGCAGGCACTGTGCCACTGAGCTATATCCCCAAACCCCTCTTTTTTCCTTTCTTATGCTTTGTTAGAGTTATTTTCATTTATCCCACCTTTTTCTCCTCTAGTAGTTTGGACATGTGTCCACCACGCAAGCCCACTATGTCCATGACTAGGTAATAGTAAAACTTGCTCCCAAAGAGAGAAGGCTGCATCTGCAAGGTTTCCTGAGACCAGGTTCTGGGCCTGGCCTCATGCACTCAATGAAAAGAGGCTGAACAGGGGTTGCTAAGTGCCCATGGGGCCTATAGTTCATTCTGGCCTTGGTGGTGGTAGAAGGTGTCAGCTACTATGGGACATACCAGGTACATCTTGTCTTCTGTGTATGTTATATTCTGTATGTATTCTGTAATGCCTATCCCAGAAGATCAGTAAGTACGAATTTACTCTGGATAAAATTAAAATAATAGAACCAAAGATGACTTTATATATAAAGGAAAAACTCACACCAATGAACATTAAATTTGTGAAATAAATTAGAAATCTTGGAAATAAAAAAAGTACCCACTGAAACAAAAATTCAATCGACATGATAAATTCCAAAACAACTGGCTAGAATCAGTCATCTGGAAGATAGTGCTGAGAACCTCACCTAGAATGTAACACAGGAAAATAATGGGGGGCTGATGATATAGCTCAGTGGCACAAGTGCCTACCTGGCAAGTGCAACAACGTGAGTTTGACCCCCAGTACCAAAAATAAATAAATAAATAAAACAAAAGAAAAAGAAAAGAAAACCAGAAGCAGTGGTGCACGCCTGGAATCCCAGCATTTGGGAGGCTGAGGTAGGAGGAACACTGCAAGTTCGAAGCCAGCCTAGACTACAAAGTGAGTTCAAAGCCAGCCTGAACTGCATAGCAAAGCTATTTCTCTAAAAAACAAAACAAAAACAAAACAAAACAAAACAAAAAGACAAGAAAAGAAGAAGAAAAATCCTTGCAATTCAAGTAAGAGTCGAAAAAGTGCCTGAGGTTCCAAGATACATTTAATAGGCCTTTCTAAAGGATAAAATTAGATGAAATGGTGGAGCAGCAATATATGAAAAGATACTACTTGAAAATTTCCAAATATCAGAAAAGTACTGAATTATCCAATCAAGAGTACCCAGCATAAGCCGGGCGTGGTGGCGCACGCCTTTAATCCCAGCACTCGGGAGGCTGAGGTAGGTGGAACCTTTGTGAGTTCGAGGCCCGCTTGGGCTACAACACGAGCACAAGGCTGGCCTGAACTACATAGTGTGACCCTGCCTCAAAAAACCAGGGCCGGGAGTCTGGCTCAGTGGCTTAAGCGCCTGCCCTGGCAGGCGTGAGGCTGTGAGTTCGATCTCCGGTGCCGCAAAAAAAAAAAAAAAAAAAAGAGTACCCAGCATAGCTGAGCGTGGTGGCCCACACCTGTAATCCCAGCACTTCAGGAGGCTAAGGCAGGAGGATGGCAAATTCAAACACAGCCTGGGCAACTTAGTGAGACCCTGTCTCAAAATAAAAAAATAACAAAGGGCCAGGGATGTAGTTCAATATGCAGACTGACTTGGGCTCAATCCCCCAACACCCTACACACACAGAGTAACCAGCAGAAGGTAAACAGTCAGGAACTATGGAACATGAAAATAAAAAAGAAAACTACCAGAGTTAAAACCCTTAGAACATAAGACTAGGTGCAGCAGGCCCATCCCTTACTTTTCTACTGCAGATTTATACTTTAGTGAAATAGTGGCAAACTGTGCGTCTCAGTACCTTTCCCTGAAGGATACAGGAAGCAATCTATGTGTTTACTCACTTGATATGATAAACAGCAAGGAGCGTGCATGCGTACAAAAGTGTCAAAATGGGATTTGACACTGTACGCTCTGTCTGGTTTTGCGTATGTTTACCCAAGCATCACAAAAGATCCAATAAACCCACACCACTCCAGGATTTATCTGTTTTTTAAGTTTTCTTTTGATTTTTCTGGTAGAAGTAGCTTAATTCAGTATAATGGCAGATGAAAAAACAGATTTGCAAGTTTTGGAAGAAGTAAAAAATGATCAGGTTATTCATGCACGGATGATGATGATCCATTATGGTAAAATACATGCTTTCATAACAGAAGAGTGGCGTGGGTAGATGATGATGATGATGATCATGACAACAACGATGAGGACTTCAATGTTGGTCATGTGAGCCAAAGTTCTGCAACAGTGCAATAGGGCAAGAATAGACTGATAACTGGTACAGACACAGGGAATACAGATCTCCTTCTTTCAGATAATGCAGAAAACAGCAATGTGAGTACATACATGATTACTCAAAATGTTGCAAAATGGCCAAGCAACCAAATGGAAAGATCCAATGTTAGAACTAGGTTTGAAAATATAGTGAAGTTCTTAGCAGGGGTGAAACATATTGGACAGAATATCAGCACTGCCATTAAATGTTGGAAGTTGTAACAGATGAAATGTTACAAGATGCCATGAAATACACAAAGGCTAAAATGCAAGTAAAACAAAATCTATGCACCAATAGCCATATTCAAAAATGTGTTTATTATGACACCTCACCAGCTAAACTGAAAGCCTTCAACGGTCTGCTGTACTTAGCAAAGATTTCTCAGGGTGATCTCAGGAATCTAAAAGACTTACGGAAGAATATGGTCAGAATATGGTATAAAAATTTATGCCCTTGCAGTTGAGAAGACTTATTATTTTTTCAACTTAGACATTTATCCTGGAACTCAATCATCAGTCCTTATTCATATAAGCCAAATGATGTTGTGAAAAGACTTGTTGCTCCCATCTCCCAAACTAATCGAAATTTGACAATTCTGATTTGACAGTTGGTTGGACAATTGGTTTACCAGTTTCCAACTGATGTTACACTTTGCTAACAGAGCACAAGTTGACCAGTGCAGGAACTGTACACAGAAACAAAGCAGAAATTTCAAATGAAATGTTGTAATTTCAAAATAGAGAATTGTGTAATACAATATATAACATTGGCCTCTTATATGGCAAAGAAAAGCAAACTGGTACTGCAAATGTCAATATTTCATCATGATGGAAATATTGATAGGAAAACCTCAAAAAAAAGGAAGCCTGACATGGAAACTTTTTACAACAAAACTGAAGGTGGAGTAGATGTTGTTGATGAGTTATGCAGCAACCATGATGTCACTTTGGCCAATGGTTGCGTTTTACTGGATTCTAAACATGTGTGGTATAAATAGTTTGACAGTTTTGGAGAAGATAACAAGTGCAAAATATCATGGAGAAATTTTCTTAGAGGATTGGGATTGGAGCTCATAAGAGATCATTTACAACAGAAGAAAAACAAAATGTTTCTGCCCAAGGAACTGTGCAAAAAAAATTGTGGAGTACACTGGTGACCTGAGAGGTGAATAGGCAGGCACAGTATCACAAAGATCTACAATCACAACAGGAAAACCAAAAAGATGTCAGCTGTGCCCTACAAGAAAGGACAGGATGGCCAGGGATATAGCTCAGTGGCACAGTGCCTGCCTGGCAAGAATAAGGTCCTTCAATTCCCAGTACAAAAAACCCCCGCAAAAACAAACAAACAAAAAAAGAAAGAAAGAAAGACAGAAAGAAAGAAAGAATAGGACAGGACAGGAAAAGCAAAACATACATGTTACCAGTAAAAGCGATATTTGTGTATGGAACACGAAGTTGTCATGTGTGAAGACTGTCTTGGGGGGGTGACAGTGGAAGCAAAGCTTATTTCTGTGGTAGACTTTTGTTTGTGTTTACCCTGTAGTCCACATAGGTTTTTATTTCTGATATTATCTTTAAGGTTTTGTGACCAAGTAAACAGCTGATGTGAATATGTTGGTGTCTATTCTAAGCATTCATGTAATGACATATTTGATATTTTATTTTATTGATATCTTATTTCCCTGCTAAGCACATATTGTGCAATATAGTAGGAAGCTCCTGAGAAAACAGGAAGAGAAGAGAGGTGACAAGACTGCCACACAGGGAAGGAAAGCTAAGCATATGTCCTGCCAGTGTAAGCGAGATGTGTGCATGGAATATGTAGTTGTCATGTGTGAAGATTTGGGTATGACAGTTGAAGCAAAACTTATTTCTGTGGTAGACTTTCATCTGTGCTTACACTGTAGTTCACATACGTTTTTATTTCTGATGTTACCTTTTAAGCATTGTAAGCAAGTACATAGCTGATGTGAAAATGTTGATGTCTATTCTAAACGCACAATACATATTAAGAATTTAATAATTTATTTTATTGATATTTTATGTTCCTGTTAACTGCATACTATATAATGCAATAAGAACCCCTGACAAAACAGTAAGACCACTGAGATGTCAAGTATGTTCTACCAAAAAGGCCAGGATTTCAAGAAACATGCAGTTAGTGTAAGTGATATGTGTGTATGGGACATGTGGTTGTCATGTGTGCAGACTGCCTCAGGTGTGATAAGTAAAGATTGTTTCTGTAGAGTGTTATTGATATTTTCATTGTAGTTCATATAGGAATGTATTTCTGGTGTTCTTTTTTTAGATTTGTACACCAAAAACCCATTGATGTTGAAAATTTTGATTTTTTTATAAACACTCAATATATACTAAAAATTCAATACTCTGTTTTTGTGATTTTTTCCTGTTTAATATAATAAAACTCATAAAATTAAAATTAATAATTCATCAATAGAAATATTCTTGATGACAAAATTAGTCTTATGCTCCTAGGGCTACAAACAGAGGTACAATAATTAACTGACCATATACCTCTCATGCACAACAATAGCTATCAGAAGATGTGGATAAACATCTTTAAATAGCTCAAGAAAAATAGCTAGAAATTTATAATCAGCTAAATTATTTTTCAAGAGAGATAGTAAAGACATTTTATGGCAATCTATAAAGATTGAATTTATACCTATAAAGGATATAGATCAATAAACAATTGTTTCTAAAAACAACTTTAACATTAATTGGAGGAATTCATTGTGTATATCATATAATATTAATAACCACCAAAGCAGTTATGTACAAGAATTATAATTAGTATGTGATTTTAAAAGTTACATTGGATATATTCATTTATTCATATGCCCCAAGACAGATCTACATTGATTTTCATAAAGTTCTATTTTCATTATTGGACATGAATTTGTCCAGAAAGAAGTATAACGCTATTCTCCTACCTTGTGTGTTAGAATGAAGAAGAAGTTCGGCGGCTCATCTGGGAGAAGAACCTAAAGCTCGTGACACTTCACAACCTAGAACATTCAATGGGAATGCATTCATATGATCTAGGCATGAACCATCTGGGAGACATGGTAGGCAAATGACAGATACAGTGGTATCTCAGTTCACAAACGCTTCTGTTTGTAAACAGTTTGGGTAGCAAACAGAAGCATTTGGCAAAGTTTGGTTTTTGTAGAGTACTTGCCTATCATACAAGAGGCCCTTGATTCAATCCTCAGCACCACCACCAAAGGGAAAAAAAAAGAGCATGTAGCCATATGCATACAAAATGAGAAAACAGTAAAATTTAAGAACGTAAGACCTTGTCCTTAAATTCCTACTTTAACCACTTACCTTCACAAGTCTCTTCTTTAGTGGAAATTTTAAACTCACAGACTACCATCACTTTCATTTTTTAGTGAATTCTAGGAAGAACTTTATGAAAGCTGCTCATAGTCTTTTATAGTAAATTACTATATTTTTGTAAGTATAAATTGACAAGCAGGCCCACACACTTTGATACATGATATCATAATTTCCCACTTGGGTTGTGTGTGTGTATGTGTGTTTGGTGCTGGGGACCCAGGCATCCTAAGGAGGCCCTCTACCACTGAGTTGCTTCCCTGGCCCTCATATTAGTTATCCATTTTGTTCTACTCGACACCACTTTACTACTGGTCCAAAATCAAGAATCATGGTACTGTTTGGAAGGTGATACTCTTGGTAGACCAAATTTCTACTTAAATACAGAAATTTCCTTTGTAATTCTCACAAAAAAAACCAATTTGGCCCGCTTTTAGACAGTGTTTTTTACAAAAGCATGGCTTGCCTCTGCCTCCCTGTAATTTTCAGTTTTCACCATTTTCTTTTTCCCTTCCTCAGGGAGAGTGCTTGGCTAACTGAGAAGTAGTTAATGCAAAGTCCAAGAATAAAAAGACCTGGATAATTCACCCCACCATTCAATAGTACCTATCCTAGTCACAACTCTCACTGGCTTTTCTTTGTTTTAAAATAAATTCACATTTACAGTTATCAGGGTGTTTAAAGAAAGATCTGAATGAAAGAGAATGTATCTTTGCTTTGCAGACCAGTGAAGAAGTGCTGTCCTTGATGAGCTCCCTGAGAGTTCCCAGCCAATGGCCCAGAAATGTCACTTACAAATCAGACCGTAATCAGAAACTGCCAGATTCTGTGGACTGGAGAGAAAAGGGGTGTGTCACTGAGGTGAAATACCAGGTGAGCAAACCATCCCAGCCCAGGCCTCTCATCACAGGCAGAGCTCTCTCTTCCTACGACTAGCTACATAATTTGGCAATGATCTCAGCCTCTTACGTTACTTTCTATTTGTTATTCTTGTTTTCTCAACTAAATCATAAGCTGCCTGAGGGCAAAGGTCACACATGACACTCTATTTACTTTTCCCATGGTGCTTAGAATACCAGTGGCAATACAGTCATCCTAGACGAAAACTATGACCCATGTCATCAGGTCCATAAGAAAACAGTGTTAGTGCTCATGTCATCCATTGACAATACTGGACCGCCTATCATCCCAGTTGCTTGAGAAGCAGTGTCCAGTGCGAAGTGAGCTTGATCAGGAAGTTTCTCTCTCTATCTTACAAATATCAGAGTAGAAGGAGAGGAAAGATCTAGCGCTACAGTGGCCATGGCCAGTCAAATTAATACACAGCTAGGTTTGCACTGTTGAGTAAGAAATGTACACTTTGCAAAAGTGTTCCTATGCTGTGTTTTCCTTCACTGTTTTGTTTTTTAAAAAAGCTACAAAAATCCTAAACAAGTTAGCAATGACTAAGGATAAAACATACATGTTGCTTTAGAGGTCAGGGTGAGAGAGAAGAATCAGAGCATTCTGAGCAGCTGTCCCATGTGACTGAGGAAGAAAATAAAATTTATTATGTGGTGAATGGCACTGCTTATCCCTTCTCACTTATATACTTTTTGCCCTCAAACTAATATTAGGCTTCTTACTCGAGCCTCTATAAAATAAAAGTTTGGGAAGGCCTGATCAACTGCGTATTTATGTATTAACTCTGAGAAATTTATGAGGTAGGAGGAGAGGAGAAAAGAAGAGAGGGAGAGATGAGCAGGGAGGGAGCAAGCAGTTTGGATGGGGTTCTGGACCCTCTGAGTCTTTTTTTTTTTATTTTTTTTTGGCAGTACTGGGGATTGAATTCACAACCTTGCGCCTGCCAGGGCAGGTGCTTATGCCACTGAGCCAAACTCCCAGCCCTGGTTTTTTGAGGCAGGGTCGCACTGTGTAGCTCAGGCTGGCCTTGTGCTCGTGTTGTAGCCCAGGCCGGCCTCGAACTCACAATGCTCCTCCTACCTCAGCCTCTCGAGTGCTGGGTCTGAGTCCTTTCTTAACTAAAGCAGCTTTGTGTTTTCTGTTCATTTATGGTTTCTTACAAAATATCTTTTAATAAAACAAGCTAAGGACAATAATGTTTGAAAAATATTAACAGAATTAAATTTCTTAGGTTTGGAGCATCATTTGGCAGGAAGAAAGCAACTTCAGGACAAAGGAATTTTTTTTTTCATTCAAAATCCCTTAACTATATGCATCCATCTCTCTTTGCTTGAGGGAAAGATAGGTGGAATTTGGCACATGCTCAGTGAGTGTTGTTTCTTAATAGACTTGACTGTGTCCATTATGGTCTGAACCCGGCCGTTTGCAAGTCTCCATGAGTTGGACTCTGCCTAGAGAACAATCAAATGTTTAGTCCTCATTCCCACTGTCTCAGAGAGAAGAAAACTAGTAGGGGAGCCCTTCCCCAGAATTAGGGACAGAGGAGCTATGTCCTGGCATCACCCTGTTGCTGTGATGGAAGCCATGTTTACTGATGTTCTGTGACCACCTCTGTGACTGTCTCTTGCAGGGCTCCTGTGGTGCCTGCTGGGCTTTCAGTGCTGTGGGAGCCTTGGAAGCACAGGTGAAGCTGAAAACAGGAAAGCTGGTATCTCTCAGTGCACAGAACCTGGTGGACTGTTCAACTGAAAAGTATAGAAATAAAGGCTGCAACGGTGGCTTCATGACCGAGGCCTTCCAGTACATCATCGATAACAACGGCATTGACTCAGAAACTTCCTATCCCTATAAAGCCGTGGTAGGTCACAAGCAAACTTCCTGTTGTCCATGGACCGCACAGGGCTCACCACCACCCAGTTGTTTCAGAAGCCATGTTGTTTGTGTGTGAGAACCCCACTCAAGAACTCTTAAATTTTCAAGATTTATCTTCCTTATGCAGCAGCCTTCCAATTATCACAATGTGTTTAAACAAATGAGTACCAATCATACTTAAACACAGACTTTAAGCAAATAATTCTCAAAATTCTTTCTGTATAGCTGCCTAAGATTTAAGCTTTTTTGCTCTGCAGCCTCCCACATTCAACCTTACTCTCAGACCATCAACAAGGTTGTTCTTCTACATACTAATAAGCGCAGTAATGTACTCCTCTTCTTTGAAGGTTATTACACAATTTGCTACATTATAAAGTAATATGTCCATGTTACAGAAAATCTAGAAAAGATAAAAAATACCACTCAAGCTGAGGACACACACCTATAATCCTAGGACTTGGGAGGCTGAGGCAGGAGGATCACTTCACGTTTGGGGCCAGCCTGGGGTACATAGTGAGTTCAAGGCCAGTCTGAAACTCTCAGAGACCCTGTCATTGAGACTTTGTCTCAAAACAACAACAAAACACTCAAATACCTCTTATCTCAACTTAAATATTTTACTTTATTTCTCCCATGTTCTTTTCCTGGTAAGCATTTAAAAAATATGGTTGCATATACATGACTTTCTAACATGTATCCCATATAAACATGGGTTTATGATCTTCCTCTTACCACTAGACATATACTAATAGGTGTTTTCCACATTGTATGGCCCTTTTATTTTTTCTGACATAGGTTCTGAGTGCTGGGACTACAGGCATGTGCCACCATACCCAGTATGTATGGTCTTTATAAAGCATCTTTTTTTAATACTGGGGAGCTATTTAGTATCTTCTATAACCCTAAAACTTTTGAGATAAGGTTTCATTAAGTTGCTGAATTTCCCAGGCTGGGCTTGAATTTGCTATCTTCCTGCCTCAGCATCCCAAAGTGTTAAGACTGCACTACAATACTCAGCTTATAAACTACCATTTTAACTGCAAACATCTTGCACTCATGACATCATATAAGTAAATTTAAAGCTCTAGTCTGGAGTTTATGACCTCTGTGTAGTATTCCCCTACAATATGCCTCACATATTGTCCTGGCAAGTTTTTGTTTTTGTTTTCTTTTTGGTTAGTTTTTTGACACAGGGTCCTACTATACACTTCAGGCTCGCCTTGAACTTACTATGTAGCCCAAGGTGGCTGAGAACATGCAGTGATTCTCCTGCCTCAGTACTCTCGAGTACCATCATGCCCAGCTTCTGGCAAGTTTTGTACATAAAGATGTTTAGAATTTAAAACAATAGAATAGTTCTACATTTCCTTTGGTATTGATGAAATCTGAAACTGTTAGGTTTGATTATTCTTTCTTTAAAAGGATGGAGTCTGAGCCAGGTGTGATGGCACATGCCTATAATCCCAGCATTTGGGGGCAAAAGCAGAAGGAATGTGAAGAGTTCAAGGCCAGCCTGCACTATATATTAAGACTCTGTCTCACAAAAAATAAAAAAAAGAAGAAAAAACAAAAAAGGAGTCTTAGCCACTTGAAAATATTAAAGTGAGGAAAGAAAATGTATTTAAAATTCAGACTTAGAATACTGGTGATTGCCAGTCATGGTGGTGCACACCTTTAATCCCAGCGCTGGGGAGGCTGAGGTAGGAGGAGCAATGTGAGTTAGAGGCTGGCTTGGGCTACAAAGTGAGCGCAAGGCCGGCCTAAACCACATAGCATGACCCTGCCTCAAAAAACTAGGTCCGGGAGTTTGGCTCAGCGCCTTAAGCAGCTACAAGGCAGGTGTAAGGTTGTGAGTTGGATCCTGGGTGCCCCCCCCCCACACACACACACAAATATATATATATATATATATATATGTGATTTATGAAGGAAATTGAAATATATACTTCATCTATTACATATATTTTCTTTGGCAGGATGAAAAATGTCATTATGATTCAAAAAATCGTGCTGCCACATGTTCAAGCTACACACAACTTCCCTTTGGCAGCGAAGAAGCCCTGAAAGAAGCCGTAGCCAATAAAGGACCAGTGTCTGTTGGTATTGATGCGAGTCGTTCTTCGTTCTTCTTCTACAAAAGTGGTAAAACAGATATTTGAATTTCTTGCTATATCCTGACCTTGCACAAAGAAAAGAATAGTACCCTTCTCCATCACTCCACCTGAGTGCCCAGATAGGTTTGACAGAATCTCTCATTTCATTTAAATGTTTTATACGCAGGTCTAATTAGGAAAGTCATACTTACAAAAGTGTACTAATACTAAATGTCAGGTACTATGCTCAATTTTTTATGTATGTTATCTTATTTAATCCTTCAATGACCTTAATTTGCAGTTGGAAAAACACTATAGGGATTATCTTGCCTGAAGTCATGCAACCTAAAAGCAATTGAACTGAGATTAAAAACTATGCAACTTAAGTGAATTCAATAAAGTTACAAGACACAAAATCAACATACAAAAATCAGTTGCTATAAAAAAGAAAAAAATAAGTTGCTTTTTAACACAACAGTCAAATATCTGAACTAAAAATCAAGAAAGCAATCCAATTTACAATTGCTACTGAAAAAAATTCTAAGAATAAATTAAGCCAGAGGTGAAAAACATCCATAATGAAAACTATGACACATTGATGAAAGAAACTGAAGAAGTCACAAAAAAAAAAGGAAGGATATTTTGTGTCCATGGATTAGAAGAATCAATATTGTTAAAATGTCCATGCTGCCCACAATGAATTACAGTTTCACTACAATTCCTATCAAAATACTACTGATATCTTCACAGAACTAGAAAAAAATCCCACAGCCACACACACACACACCACATATATACACTCAAGAAAAAACTATCTTTTATAAAAAGAACAAAGCAGGAGACCACCTGACTTCAAAATATACTATAGTAGCAACCAAAACAGCGTACATAGTACCAGCATAAAAATGACAGTGGAACAGCCTGGATCCCACACATCTGCAGCCAACTGACTTGGCCAAGGTGCTAAGAAGTTGGAAAAAGGACAGTTTTTTTTTTTTTCTTCACACAAAGATGCTGGGAAAATTGTATATCCACATGCTGAAGAACAAAACTAGATCCCTATCTCTCACCAGTTTTAAAGAAATCAACTCAAAAACAAAGCAGCAAGCCGGGCGTGGTGGCACACACCTTTAATCCCAGCTCTCGGGAGGCTGAGGTAGGAGAAGCCTTGTGAGTTCCAGGCTGGCTTGGGCTACAACGCGAGCGCAAGGCCGGCCTGAGCTACATAGTGCGACCCTGCCTCAAAAAACTAGGGCTGGGAGTTTGACTCAGCGGCTTAAGTGCCTGCCCTGGCAGGTGCGAGGTTGTGAGTTCGATCCCCGGTGCTGCAAAAAAAAATAATAAATTAAAAAAAAAAAAAAGCAGCAGCTGCAGTAACCACAGTTTCATCTTGAGCTCCACAATGTTTCCCTTGGCCAAAAATGCATTAAGTTGTCTTTCAGTTTGAAGCATTAAACAAATGGTGGCAAGGCAGAGCCACCAGAAATGTACACCTGATTTCCATGACAAATATGGTAATGCTGTATTAGTTGGTGGAGCCACATTCTGTATTGCTATATGGACATATACAGCAACACAAATTGGAATAGAATGGAACCTTTCCCCTGTTGACAGAGTCACCCCAAAGGAATGGAAAGATCAGTAATCATGCCAGCTGATATAATACAGCTAAACTGCTTCAAAATCAAATCATAACTGATGTCAAGTAAAAGTGTATGTCCATTAAAATATGGTATACTGAAGAAATAAAGTACAATTGAAACCTTCAAAAAAAAAAAAAAGAAATCAACTCAAAATGGATTACAGACTTAAACATAAGACCTGAAACTATGAAACTATTAGAAGAAAACATAATGGAAATGCTTCCAGACATAGTAATGGGCAAGGATTATTTTGGATTAGACCCTCAAAATACTGAAAACAAAGGCAAAAATAGGTGAATGGGATCCAATCAAACTAAAGTTTCTGCTCAGCAGAGGAAAAAACCAACAGAGTGAGGAGACTACACAGAGTGAGAAAAAATATTGCAAAATATACATCTGAGAAAGGGTTACTAGCCAGAGTATATAAGGAGCTCAACTCCTTATATACCAAAAAAAAAAAAAAAATCTGAGTTTAAAATGGGCAATATAAGCTACTTGGGAGGCTGAGGCAGAAGGATCACTTGAGCCCACAAATTTGAGACCAGGATGAGCAAAACCAAGTCTAAACAAAAGGAGGGAGGAGTAATAGACTTCAATAGACAAATGACCAGGTATATGAAAAATGTTCAACATCACTAATCATCAAGGAAGTGCAAGTCAAAACCACAATGAGCTATCACCTTACTCCAGTAAGAATGGTTATTACCAAAAAGATGAAGAATAGCAAGTGCTAAACAAGGGAATCTTGTACTACTGTGAGCGGGTATAACCATTATTGAAAACAGTATGGATGTTCCTTAAAAAATTAAAAATAGAGTCTCCTGAAGTGGTAGGAGATGGAGGAGTGGTGAACAGCAAAAAAACAGCCTCTCCAAGATTTAGTGTCCGGACACTAGAATATAGCAATGTGAGGAAGAGAAGAAGGAGGGAAGTGGATCCCAGGACCCAGAAAGTATCTGAAGCAAGAATTGAAGTCCACAGGAAAAGTGAAAAGAAAGATCTCAAAGCAGAAGAAGGAAGTGGTAAGCAGTGCTTTCCCTGAGCCCTGACTCACTGTGTGGAGGGACAGCTCAAACCTACAGATGCATGGTGACCACTGGCAAGCCCACAGGCCTCTACAGAGAAATGTACCAATGAAATGGAGCAGTGGACACACCACACTGCAGTGACTGGTGAATTATTCTGGTTCAAATATCCCCCAGAAGGAGATTGGCCAATAGACATCTTGGAGGTCTAAGGTTGGAATTCAGAATAGCTGCAGGCTGGCTCCATCTAGTGGCTCCCAGTGCCAGAGTGGCGTGAAACTGAGTTTAAATTGGTTAAAGATTAAGAGCCAAGTTCAACCTGGTAGGGAACTGAAGTCAAGCTGGCAGGAGACATGTGGAGTGTTGCAGATAAACAAATCTGGTTCCAGCCTCACAGCCAGAAACCATCCTGAACTTCAGTGGAACTAAAGGTGCATCCTTGCTGGGATTATCCACTACCCTGCCATAAATCTACAGCTGGTTTGCTGGGATTAATCAGCAGAGATCTGGGATATGTCTGCCCACTCTAACAGTGACAGTAGAGACATGCTCTGAAGTGGCCTTTTTTTTTCTTCTTTTCTTCTTGTTTTTGTTTTGTTTTGTTTTTTCTTGCTTACTGTTTTTATGTGAGCATGAACATTGTTTCTCTAGTTTTCTTCTTGTTCGGTTCTGTTCTTGTTTTTATTTCATCCTTCTCTCTTCCCCTTCTATCCCGTTTCTCAAAGTTTGCATAATCTTCCTTTGTCCTCCAGCCTTGCTTCTAATCTCTTCCTCTTCTTCTATTTCTCTATTTTTCCTCCAACCCCTTTTAAATTTTTTCCCTGAGGGTAAAATTGCTGTATTTACTGTACAAAATTTTCTGGTTTTAGATTTTGTTATATAACCACAATTCTACTTCATACATACATTTAAAGGTGGCAAGTTAATAGTTACCACAGTTTGGCATTTTCTAGACTGTGTTTGATGTTATTGTATTCCTGACTGTACTACTTTAGCCAAGGTAACACAATTGTTCCAATCAGTTGTTTTTCCTGGTATGCCAAGACTGAGATTGCCTAAGGGTCATAAAGAATACTACAGGCTAACGCCAAAGAACCAGGGAGTACACCAAAGAGGCAGCAACTTTTCATTCCCAATAAATTGAAGAGGTAAGATCTTGCAACAGACTCAATACCCAAAAGCCAGCTACACCTGGAAAACATGTTTCCTAAGGGTTCCAAATACTTTCAATAACTACCAAATACTAGCTATCATGAGCGCTTTACAAGCAGCAATCCAGGAATTAAACTAACTTGCAACTGTACTACAAAAATACACTGATAAAAATAGCATGGTACTGGCAAAAAATAAAAAATAAAAAATAAAAAAATAAACCAGACCAGGGGATCCAAGGTACAGATTAGAAGATCCAGAAACAACTCCAAATACACTCAGCCACATTATCTTTGACAAAGGAGCCAAATGCCTTCACTGGAAGAAAGATAGCCTCTTCAATAATGGCGCTGGACTATGATGAATGTGATCATTATGTATATCTAAAATGTACCAATAAAAGAAACAAAAAAACCCACACATGACAAAAGAATAAGTAGGATTTCATAAAAAAGCAAAACTACCAAATTTTCTATATTATCATATAGTAGTCACTTTTTCCTCACCCATATATTCTCTTTTTCATTTATTTGTTTCTTCTTTGCTTTGTTTTGTTGCTGTTTTTTCCTTTTCTCACCCATATTTTATTCTCAGGTGTCTACTATGACCCCTCCTGTACTGAGAATGTAAATCACGGGGTAGTAGTGGTTGGCTATGGTAACCTTGATGGAAAAGACTACTGGCTTGTGAAAAACAGGTAATACATTTTCATATTAATGATCGGGATATTGACAATGATAAACACTGACTGCTTCCTGCAAAGTGACATTGTAAATTATTCAGTGCCCTTATTTTTCTACTTTCTATCCTGCCTTTCTCTCTTTGTTTTCAAGATTTATCTTTTACTATACTTCTCTATTCTTTTTTAGTCCCCCTTATGAATACTTGTTCCTCCACTTAGTTGTATATGTTGGTTAGTTACCCCAAGGCTCCATCTTACAGCCACTACTCCCTTCACTCTGCCTCCTCCTTCCTTCTTCTTCTTTTTGGGACAGGGACTTGCTCTGTAGTTCAGGCTGGTCTTGAACTCACTATATAGCCCACGATGACCTTGAAATGGCAGCAATCTTCCTGCCTCAGGCTCTCAAGTGCTGGCATTAAAACATGTGCCACCCTACCTGGCTACTCTTGTTAGCCTATATTGTTTTACATCATTCCATTCTTATAAGTTTAGCCATAACCTATATGCTAATGACTTTTGAGTCTTTCTCCCTAGCTCTGATATCTACCTAGAACATCAAACTTATCTGATCATATTCACTTGCCTGTATCTTAGTCTCTCCAAATTCATTATGTCCAAGGAACTTGGTACCCTCTCCACCATACTGTGCCCTCCAGAATTTCCCATCTAAGTAAATGGCAGCATCACGCAACAGTCACTCAGTGAGATAATACTTCTCCAGAGCCAGTCAGCAACAAATCATTTTAATCTCATATTTATCTGTGATTCTATTCTTTCTCCATTTCTTCTGTTACTGCTCTAATTTAGACATCTCATTGCTGTAACCTTCTAACTAGTCTCCTTTACTCCCAAATCCTTCTTCCATGCTACTGCCAAATAGATTTGTCTAAAATATGAATAAGCCAGGTATAGCTTGTAATCCCAGCACTCAGAAGGCTGATGCAGGAGAATCCCCACAAATTTGAGGCTTGGCTACATAGTGAGTTCAAGGTCAGTATGAAATAGCGAGAACCCATCTCAAAAAATATATGTATGTACATGTATGTATATGAGTGGTTCTGGGTTTATAATTCTACTTTGTGTCCATTCAATGCAAAATTAATGTTTCCTAAATAAGCAGACAATTCTTCTATTTTGTAGTCTTTACCTGCCTTGCCAGCTTCAAGTCTTAGTATTTGTTGTTTCATACTTTTCACTCTAGTTATACTGAACTATAAATATAGAAAAAAGTATAAATATACAAAATTATAGTTCCCACCCATACATTTTACCTATGCCTTCATATCTTAGTTATGCTTTCCTTCTGTCTAAAACAATCTTCCTCCTCATTTGGTTTATTCCTCCTTTTCTTTCAAAAGCAACTCAGGCATTATCTATTTCAGAAAATCTCTGAATCCTTTGGCTAAGGAAAATATCTTTTTCCTATGCTGAAAAAAGTTCATATGTATACTGGATCACAGCATTTTATACATTATATTTCTTTTGTATTTTTTTTTTTGAAGCAGGGTCTCACTATGTACATAGTACAGGCTGATCTTGACCTCATTATGCAGCCCAGGCTGGCCTCAGACTCTTGGTGATCCTCCTGCCTCAGTCTTCCAAGTGCTGGGATTATAGGCATGTGCTACCGCACCTGGCTATGCATTATATTTAAATTGTATGTTTATCTATCTGCCATCCAAATATACTGTATATACCTTGGAGGTGAGATTATGCCTCGTCTTTCAGCTTCAGCACAGTACGAATGGTACTTACTGACTCTTCAATCTATGTACTGAATTGACATCTATATAATTCATAAAGAAAGGAATATAATTTTTAGAGGGAAAAAGGTGGGGAAACACTGTATGATTTTACACGTGGAATCTAAAGCAGTCAAACTCATGCAAACAAATTAGAACAGTGGTTGCAAAGGGTTAGAGGATAGGAGAAATGTGGATCTAAAGGTACAGACTTTCAGCTATAAAATAAAAAGTTCTAAGTTCATACATGGCAAGGTAGTGACAGATGTGTTAATTAATCTGATTATGCTATCATACAGTGTATCTATATACATCAATATAGACCTTAGATATAATATTTGTCAATTAAATACATTTTAAAGAAAATTTTAAAAAAATGTTCAATATCCCTCCCCTAGCTTCTGAAAGTTTATGAGCCACATTTGCCCTCCTGGGCCTGACCTCTGTTTCACTTTTACTTGGCTTCTGCATGTATGCATAACTGTCCCCGTCATTTCCCCTTTTTATACATCAGTCATATTAGATTAAGGCTACCTAATGATTTCAGTTTAATTTAGTTAGTAACATCTACAATGACCCTGTTTTGAAAGAAGACCACATTCTGGGACACCTTGTGTAGGATTCCATGATGAACTTTGGCAGGAAAGGGGACATAATTCAACCCACAGCATTCTCAAGTCATTCCTGGAAGGACACCATCTACAAGCCACAAAAACAAACATATGAAAAATGAAGATGCTTTCTTACATTTTTCATATTGTGGCCCACCTAGAAAGGGATGATATTTGTATGGTGAATTGGGAAACTAGCTGAAGGACTTGAGATCTTGGTTTCTTTTTTTGTTTTCTTCTTTTTTTTTGTGGCACCGGGGGTCGAACTCACAACCTCGTGCGCCACTGAGCCAAACTCCCCGCCCTAGTTTTTTTGAGGCAGCGTCGTACTATGTAGCTCAGGCCAGCCTCGCACTGACGTTGTAGCCCAAGCTGGCCTCGAACTCACAACGCTCCTCGTACCTCAGCCTCCCAAGTGCTGGGTTTAAAGGCATGTGCCACCATGCCGAGTTGAGATCTTGGTTTCTTAGAATCAATCCATTCATGGAACTGAGCAGTTTGGGTATAGACCTGAGATCATTTGAGGGATTTTTTTTTTTAGTACATGTTTGCAGTACATAATGATGACATTCATTGCGACAGCTGGTGCATTTACATAACACGTCTTAATTCTTTTATTTTTAATCAGCTTTTAATAGTACATTTTAGATATACATAATGATCACATTCATCCTAGAGAATTTGTACCTGTACATGATGTAACTTGTTTTTTTCTTCCCTTCCCTAACTTCCCTTCAACCTTTCTCCCCTCCCCATTTACAAAAGCTTTGTTTCCATGTTTTCTTTCTTTTCTCATTTTTTTAACTTTTCTTTCCTCTCTCCCTCCCCTCTCCCTTGTTCCCCTCTCCATTTGAATATTTTCTTCCTATTTCACAATACCTATTATACATTTTAGTCCTTATTTACACTTTTGGTTTCTCACACCAGAAAAACAATGTGGTATTTATAGACATGTGTCCTGTTTATTTCACTTAAGAGTATGGACTCAAGGTGCAACCATTTTCCTAGAAATGTCTCTAGTGTATCCTTCTTTATGGCAGAGTAATACTCCATTGCTTAATTTTTTTTTTAATATCTTTTCCCTCTCCTGGGTTTTTTTAAATGAAGTGATATTTTCTCTCATTCTTATTGGTGCCCTAAAGAATTCTCTCAGTAAATTTTCTAAATTCTCTTCTCTATTGAGACTGTCTTTCCTGAAGATCATTTGTACATTTCACTGTTGAAACTTAGAACCTCTTCTCTGCACTAAGCATTTATCAAACATCTATGACATGTTGGGCATTATGTGGGCCCTACAGATATGACACTTGACAGAAATCATTCTTTCCTGAAGGTGCTCACAATTGAACATGGAAGTCAATATACTTTCAAACAGTATAACACATGATATGGTGACATATGTCCACATGACTACAAGGACTGTAGAGGAGATGTTAACTGCCTACAGCACCACATAGAGACATCATTTGTATTAAGTTTTCCAATGAGTGAAATTGACCAGGTTTTGGAGGAGTGTAGCATGTTTGACTTTAGAAAGTTGCTCAATGACCCAAAAAAGCATAAACATAAATGATTTCTCTGCTTTATAAATGTCCCATTGTATTTATGTCTATGGCATAGATGCCATAACATTATCTTAACTCCTTTTGCTACCTCATTTTAAGCCTCATATTTTACTTTATTTTATTTATTTATTTATTTTTTTGCAGCACCGGGGATTGAACTCACAACCTCGCGCCTGCCAGGGCAGGCGCTTAAGGCAGTGAGCCAAACTCCCAGCCCTGGTTTTTTGAGGCAGGGTCGCACTATGTAGCTCAGGCCGGCCTTGCGCTCGCGTTGTAGCCCAAGCCGGCCTCGAACTCACTACGCTCCGCCTACCTCAGCCTCCCGAGTGCTGGGATTAAAGGCGTGGGCCACCACGCCCGGCAAGCCTCATATTTTAGACTATTTTTTTTTAACCTGTCCTTCGCATAGGTTTGTTACAGCAAAACAAAATTAGAATTGCTCCATAAGTCCCAACTGTTGGATATGGATGATTCCCAGTTTACAATCTCTAAAAATGACCTCTCTCCTAAGTAACATACTTCTCTGACCAGCTTCTAACTTAGAAACTCTGCTTGAAAAATCTAAACTTTCACAGCCGGGCGTGGTGGCGCACGCCTTTAATCCCAGCACTCGGGAGGCTGAGGTAGGAGGAGCATTGTGAGTTCAAGACCGGCTTGGGCTACAATGCGAGCGCAAGGCCCGCCTGAGCAACACAGTGCGACCCTGCCTCAAAAAACCAGGGCCAGGAGTTTGACTCAGTGACTTAAGTGCCTGTCTGACAGGTGCGAGGTTGTGAGTTCAATTCCTGGTGCCACAAAAAAAAAAAAAAAAAAGAAAGAAAAAGAAAAATCTAAACTTTCTACCTACTCACCCTACAAACACTCACAACATACAATCTCACTCAGCAATTCTAAAAAATTCCTTCTCTCCATACATCTCAACAGAGTGGGGGTGTTAAATTGTACAAGGAGATAAAAATAAGACTAGAGTAGTATCCAGTGAGGGCTGATACACAGCATATTCAAGGCCTTTTAAAGCACAGCCCCTTAAATTATCCCACTTGTTTTCTAGCAATAAACTTGCACTTCTCAACTTCTCCACTGCAGGCAAATATGCAACCTTCCTTTAAATCCCTGAGCAAAACTTCATGCAACAGCTTCCCTTGCCTGTGAAATTAAAAGTATAAGTTCCTCAGCTTGGTATTTTCAGCTCTTTACAACATGGCCCCAAAACAATGTTCTATTCTTTTCCAGCCATTCCACTACAAATATCCAGTTTTGCTTTCAACTAAATTTCTCCTTGTTCTTCAAACACACTAGGCATTTTTCAATTTCATGCTCTTATTTATATCCTAATACAGCAATTAATTCTGCTTCATGTAATAATTATTTGTATAACTACAATTATAAAACCTCAGAACTTCAGAACTTGTTTCTCTTAAAAGGATTTTGTCAGTTTTTTCATTAGTTTGTGATAAAACGAAAAAAATATTTTTGTGACTTTTCCATAATCTAAATTTATTTGACTCAAAAGATTATCCTTAGAGAATATGTTCTCTGATTTTTGTTTTTCGTGCAAAATGCCTTCTTTTTTTTTAACATGATGGTGATACTAAATAATTTGATGTTTATGTATGTTAATTTAAAAACTGGTAACTTTATGTCAATCTAAAAAGTTTTTAAATCCTCTTCCATGGAATAAAAAAGTGAGCAAACCATTGATTTCCTCTAACCACTATCTAACCCATGAACTCTCTCCACAACATTCATAACAAAGTATGCAGCAAGGCTGTGCTTGAACATGTCCAGTACCAGGGAGCTCTCATTTTCACAGGCAGTACATTCCCAGTTTTTGAGAAGAAAGTCTCATCCATGTCCAGATCAGCAAGCTCTTTCAGAACTGCACAATTACTTGTTCTTTGCTTTAGAATCCCCTACCATATGCAATTTTCATAGTAGTCACTCATAAAGTTTCTTAAGAGACATTCTTTAAAGGAATTTAAGTTTGTTAGAAACTCATCACCCACAATCTTTTTATACAAAAACATTTCGTGATGGGGTCCCACAGAGTATAATACTTTTTCCCTGTAGAAGGCATATTTACAAAGAAAGAGTATTAAAAGGTTGGGATGGACTTGATACCGTTCTCTTTAGGTATTAAGTCTATTCAACAATGTAGAATGAAAGCCTTCCAAACTATCTTTTGGAAATTGAAAATTGCCTAAAATCTCTGGGGAAGTTATTATATTATTTCATTCTAATTATGTTTTATAGCTTTAAAAAACAAAAAGATAAAAAGTTAATAATATTATTTGATTGTTTTACTTCTAATTTTGGTTTATTTCTTTTTTCACAGTTGGGGCCTCCACTTTGGCGATCAAGGATATATTCGAATGGCAAGAAATAGGGGAAATCATTGTGGGATAGCTAGTTATGGTTCTTACCCAGAAATCTAGAGGATCTCTTCACTTTATTTTACTTTTTTATTTTTTATTTTTTTGGTACTGGGAATTGAATTTAGGACCTTGGATTTGCCAGGCAGGCGCTTGTGCCACTGAGCTGTATCTATGGCAGATCTCTTCATTTTACAAGTCAAGGAGTTCAAAACTCTCCCTTAATTTTATCTGCTGTATCCACAAGAAATAAGTATCATGATCAGTGTATATTTATCATACTAACTAGAAAATATAGTTTGCTTACTCACTTTATAACATTGCATATCTCTAAAACAAGTTTGCAAAGTAAATTAATAATGTGCTATAGATATGAAAATTAATTTACCTGGGACATTTTATAACTTGCTGGCCTAAGAGAGCTCAATAAATCTATCATTTCAAATTTCTAACATTGCCACATGTTCTTTTCAAGTTATTCTTTGTTAACTATTAGACTCTCCCATGAAAATGTTAGTTGTGGTACACTACTGATGGGTTGTGGAAACAGTAATAGAAAATAGGTTATAAATGTCTGGAGGGTACATACTGCATCATTGCACATAAAAGGATTCAATAAATATTTTTAAATTAAATTATGTTAAAATACAGTACACAAATAGTACACTAATCAGGCCTGCAACCTTCCAAAAGAGTAGACAGCGAAGGCTTAAATAAAAGAGACAAGTAGTATGATTTTAGGGCTCCAGGAGGATCAAAACCCTCTAGCAGAATTTTCTAGGGGCTGAGACAAAGAACTTTTATGGGTGGCCTGTATTTATTTGGTTTTCAAACAAAGGGAGGATATACTGAGGAAAATTTGGGAACTGAGAGGGACCTTGGGAATCAGTTCAAAGACTTCTCCAAGTAGTAAATTATGCTAATTTAGGAGAACTATCTTATCTCCAGGCTGACATTTATGGCAGGACTGAAACAGCAAGACTGAGATGCCTGCAGCTGCAGTCTCTAGTCTGGATTGGAGCCAGATGTCCTCAGCTGTATCCTTATCTTGTCCTTTGAGGCGTCACTGGCCTCACAGGCCACTACAGGCCTCAGCCAGGACCAGTGATTCAGAGAGGCTCACTTACTATGAATCTGCTACCCATCTCCAGACAAGGGACTTAGGGCTGGGATAGACTCACAAGTAAACATAGAAAGCCAATTGGTTAATTTTAAATCCTGCTCAGAACTGCTTTGTAGTGGTCTCCATTACACAAATGCTTGGAAGTTAAGCTGTTTTCAAACACTTTGGAAGAATTATTATTTTTGTTTATCTCTGCAGTGCTGGGAATCAAACCCAGATCTTCTCCATGCTAGGCAAATACTCTAAAACTGAGCTACAACCCTGGCCCTCGAAGAATTATTTGAATAATCAACATTTTAAATTAATACTAGTTCAAATTGCTTTCACTGAATCATCAACAAATTGACCAAGGCCTTCTTTGGACAAATAATTGAGTCAACTCAAATAAACATTTCTTCTAAAATATTCCACTATAATACTTACATTTTTGTCTAATTCCAATTGATCTTCCTCATTATTGCTCCAAATTAGTAGATAAGTTGTGAACAGGCAACTGATATTTTAAATTTTATAAATTTTATAAATTCAAGCCTATGACATTAAAAATATATAGGACAACCTCATTAATATATGCTAAACTATCCTTAAACTAATTCACTATCTTTGTTTCCTATTCATAAAACACATTTTAAGGAATGAGAATCAACAAATACAGCTGGTTGTGGTGCATGCCTATAATCTCAGCACTCAAGAGGCTGAGGCAGGAGGATCACCATGCGTTTGAGGCCAGCCTGGGATACATAGTTCAAGGCCAGCCTAAACTACATAGCAAGACCCTTTCTCAAAAATAAAAGAAAGAATTGCCAAATATAAAAACATAGTCAAGCTGGGTGTGGTGGCACACACATGTAGTCCCAGGACTCAGCCTGAACTGCAGAGTGAAACCCTTTAAACAAAAACATGATCATAATATCATAATACATGATTATCATAAAAAGTGTAAGAAAATGTTACATTTTAAAAATATTTAGTTCATTTTTCTTTTGTTTTTAACATAGTTTTGTTTAGTTTGTAAGTGCTAAAATAAAAACATGATTAGAGCTGGGCATGGTGGCTCACGCCTTTAATCACAGCACTCGGGAGGCTGAGGTAGGAGGAGCATTATGAGCTCAAGGCCGGCTTGGGCTACAACTCAAGCGCAAGGCTGGCCTGAGCTACATAGTGCGACCCTGCCTCAAAAAAACTAGGGCTGGGAGTTTGGCTCAGTGGTTTAAGTGCCTGTCTGGCAGGTGTAAGGTTATGAGTTTGATCCCCAGCAGCAAAAAACAAACAAACAAAAAAACATTAGTTCTTAATTTTTAATAATCTGGTAGTGGACTGATGTCTTTTCAGAATAAAATTGTATAAAATAAAATTCATAAGGATTATAGAGGAAACCAATTGTATTGAAATGCAGTTATTAAAATTTTAAAATACAATACATGCTTCTTTATAAACGC
The DNA here is from genome assembly GCA_004363535.1 of Dasyprocta punctata. Classification (NCBI taxonomy): domain Eukaryota; kingdom Metazoa; phylum Chordata; class Mammalia; order Rodentia; family Dasyproctidae; genus Dasyprocta; species Dasyprocta punctata. The sequence goes on along the minus strand of RJWM01004216.1, from coordinate 52,672 downwards.
ATTAAATAACAAGGATTCATAACCATCCTACATTTGAAGTTGTGAGTGTGATATTTGAAAACTACAAAAATTGTATTGTGATATAAAAATATATAGATTTTCTTTCAATGATAAAATCACAAACATTGGAGGAAGATTACAAGTTTGAGGTGAACTTGGGCAACTTAATGTAATCCTGTCTCAAAATTTTTAAAAAAATGTTTTAAAGAGCTGAGGATGCAGCTCAGTGGTAGAACATCCCTGTGTTTAATCCCCAAGAACAAAAACAAAACAAATTACAACTATTGCTAAGCACTGTAGTGTCCAGACTATGTTCAGAATTAAGAAAATGCTTGCTTTCGGGTAGAGATTATTGACAGTCCTGGTCACGCTACTCCAAAAAATGTCACTTTGGCATATGGGATATTTTAAACTGAAGACATCTGAGACAACACAGAAGCGAAAAGGTCACTGTGACAGTACCTTTATCTTTTCTCGCTAAAGTAGGGAGGACCCCAGGACTCACAAGTAAGAGGCTCCATCCCCGTACCTGGAAGGAACATCCTGAGCTCCAAAAATAGGGGCACGCAGAGGCCCAAACAGGCCTTCATCATTAAACTATGATATAAAAAACACTCCATTTGAACTGCTTCTTTAGGTCTTCATTTCTGCATGAAATCTTCTTTGCCACGGAAAATGTTTATTAAATAAATTCGCATTCATTTCTTTTGTTAATCTGTCTTTTGTTGTAGTAACTTCAGCCATGAATCTAGTATAGAAATATATTTTTCCTTCCCTTTCATTAATGTGAAAATAAAAATATAATTTTTTCTACGTACAAACTCACAAATTCCCTGAATTCTATTTACAGATCCTTTAAGCGTATGTATCCCAGGTAAAGAAAACCTCAACTGGGGGCGGGACTTTAGGTCAGTGGCAGAAGCACCTAGCTCACAAGCATAAAGTCACCTGAACTAATAAGTAAATTAATAAAATATTTAAAGATCTCCATTGTATATATGCCTAACATAAATTAGCAGTAATTTCAAAATTACGGAAGTAAAAAGTTTATTTATTTACTTATTTTTATTTATTTATTTTTTGGAGACAGGGTCTCACTATGTAGTTTTGGCTGGCCTTGAACTCACTCCAGTCAAGGCTAGCCTTGAACTTGTGGTGATCTTCCTGCCTCTGCCTCTCAAGTGCTAGGATTATAAGTCACTATGCCTGGCCAACATTTATTTATTTATTTATTTATTTTTAACATTTATTTTTTTAAGAAAATAAAAAGTTTGGAAAAAAAATTAAAATACTTATTCTTTAAGCTGTGGGTAGGAATACTTGTTTTTTGTTTTGTTTTGTTTTTTTGCGGCACCGGGGATTGAACTCACAACCTCGCACCTGCCAGACAGGCGCTTAAGCTGCTGAGCCAAACTCCCGGCCCTGGTTTTTTGAAGCAGGGTCGCACTATGCAGCTCAGGCCGGCCTTGCGCTCGCATTGTAGCCCAGGCCGGCCTCGAACTCACAACGCTCCACCTACCTCAGCCTCCCGAGTGCTGGGATTAAAGGCGTGTGCCACCACGCCCAGCTGGGTAGGAATAGTTGAAGAAAATAAAAAGTGGGACATGTCTAAAAGACATTGCAAGGTGGATATATAAATATATAAGAGGAGTCAGACATGGTGGTGCTTGTTTGTAATCTCAGCACTTGGAAAGCTGAGGCAAGAGAATCACTGCGAGTTTGAGGCCAGCCTACACTACATAGTGAGTTCAAGGCCAGCCTGGACTATAGTGAGACCCCAAACCAAAGTAAAAAAAATTTTAAATAAATAGATAACAGGACATAGAAAGTACTTATGTGAGGTCATAAAACCCTGAACTAGGACCAGGGTTAGAGAAAACAATGGCCGCAGCAGCAAACGAGCCCAGTCTGAGAACCAGCGCCATGCAGGGCAGCTGCCAAATTGGAAACCGCCAGACCCCAGCCCCTTCAGGCGTGCCGGCTGGCAAACAAGAAGTACTTATCACCCCCGCAACCCCCACCCCTGCCGCCCTAAGTGACTGGCTTATCTGGAGAAACACAGGCTGTGATGATAGCTATAGAGGTAAAATACAATTGGATGCCTGTGGTGCTTTCGTGTTTTACTCACATTGCAGGTCTAGGGCCAGTGATCTGATCATAGGTTCAGAGGATATTGCTAAGCAGTGTGTCATCTAGGGGGGGTCTCTTTCTGAGGGTTGCAGCCATTGTTGATTCCTTATGGTCTTGTTTTGAGGTCCTATATTGTTTCCATTGTTTTGTTGGGTTGGGTTTTATTCTCGTTTGTTTTGTTTGATTATGTTAAATCTGATGGCAAGAGAAGCTATTTCAAGGATAGCAAGATACATTATGGTAGCAATTTTGGATTTACTATTGGCTTGTTTTGAAGTCCTTTATCACATTCATTGTTTTCTTTTTATTGTTTCTATTCTATTCTATTCTGTTTGATTTTTACTAAGTCTGAAGTTATCTGCAGCTATTTTGAAGACATCAAAGGGCATTATGGTAATTACTGTTTATTTCATAATGTTTTGAAGTCCTGTATCTCTTACACTGGTTTGTTTTGATTGCTTTTATTCTGTTGTATACCCTTAAAAAAAAACCCTGAATATTGCAGCTGTGAAAACAAAAAACAAACAAACAAACAAAAAATAAACAAAAGGAAAATGTGGGAACCATCATAGAGTAAAAGTTGTGGAAACTTTTAACTGTATCATAAAGATACAAAAATTAGAAGATTTGAATATTCAAAACTAGGAGTCTACCAGATCATGCCATTAAAACATCTAAGAAAAATATATAGATAAATAATTATTTTTTGAAGAAAATTATTTTCTCACTCGTTTCTTCTAGATGAGAATCTTGATGCTTCAAGTGGGACTTCTCTAAGTTACCAGAAAGATTATATTACTATGAACATGTCTATAAAAATGAAAATAAAAGCAATCATCACAATATATAATTGCTCAAGAGAGGAATCAGTGCATCTTTGCAGATGCCCCACTACTGCCATCAATCTTCAATTAATTTTCGAGCCAACAGCCAGGATGACCCTTTAAAAATGACTCAGATGATAGATAACTCTCCCAATTGTACTCATTCAATAATTCCCATTACAGCAAAAATATGAACACTTTCACATTGAATATTTTGTTTTGTTTTGTTTTGTGTTTAAAACAGAGGCTTGCTATATTGCTCAGGTTGGTCTTGAACAAGTAAGATCAAGTGACCCTCCTGCCTCAGACTCCCAAATAGACTGGACTACAGACGTGGACCATAGTGCCCCACTTTTCTTACCATTGATTGTACATCCTGGCTCTCCCATCTTACAGAAAACAGAAGCTACTGTTTTCCACATTTTTTATGATCTAAACATATGGGCCTTCCTTTAATTTTTGGAACACTTCCTTCTTTGAGGGCTTTTCAAGTGCTGTTCTCTCTGCCCAGGATATTCCTGCACCCCTCCCTGTCCACTCAGTCACATACTTCTGGTCACTCCCGGTCATTCTTCTGCTTGTTAATGCAAATGCCATTGCCCCTGGGAGGCCTTCCATGATCCACCTTCCCATACAAATTAAATTCTCCATTCTTCTGCTTGTTAATGCAAATGCCATTGCCCCTGGGAGGCCTTCCATGATCCACCTTCCCATACAAATTAAATTCTCTATCTTTGATACTCATTGAATCTGGTGCTTTTTTTCCCAATTATATCAAGTTGTAATTTTTTATGTATGTATTTGTATAACATCTCCTTAATAAACTGTAAAATCTTTAAGGGTAGAAATCATCATGTTTGCTTATTATCTTGTTCCTAGAATATAACATAATGCCTGTCATAAAGGCTTTCATCACTGTTCACTGAAAGAATAAGTGAATGAGGGATGAATGAAAGTAAATGTGCAGGACATTATGTGTCAGAAGTAAAAATATGTCCTAATGTTCTTTCTCAGATTTCTTAGATTTCTTTTTATTATCCAAAATGCCTCTCTCAGCTCAAGATGTACAAGATAGTGCTTACCAAGGTATCCCTGAGTTTGACACTTAGCACTGTTTAAAGAACAAACTAAACAATAAAACTAACAATCAAGCTGGGTGTGGTGACACATGCCTGTAATCTTAGCACTCGGGAGGCTGAGGCAAGAGGACTGTTTTGAGTTTGAGACCAGCCTGGGTTACAAAGTGAGCTCAAAGCCAGCCTGAACTGCATAGTGAGACCCTGTCTCAAAAAGACAAAAACCAAAAAAACAAAAACAAAAACACCCTAATAATCAATTGTCATTACTTACAGTAGTTATGTTCTATAAAATTGCCATGAATAGCGAATAGGAGGGAAAATATAGGGTTAGGTTCCTATAAAGTTTTGGTCACATTTTCATCCACAAATCAATATACAACCTTATCTTACATGTTTCTGTTTAAAGACAACTTATTTAATACATACTGTTGATTCACTAATGTTGACCTCATGATTAACAGAGCTATACATCCTTCCTGAAGCAAACTTATGTAACACTGGTATTTTCTTCACAAGGAACACTAGGCAGCACTTACACACATCCATTTTAAACAGCAAAATCACACACACAAAGCACAAAGATACAAAAATGTGGCACTAACGACCTAAAATGAACATTTGCTAGGTGGACATGATGGTGAATGCCTGTAACATCACATTTTGGGAGCCTGAGGCAGGAGGATTGCAAGTTTGAGCCAAACCCAGGTAACTCAGCAATTTAGTAAGACACTATCTCAAAAAAAAATATTTAAAAGATTGGGGATGTAGCTCCCTGTGAAGAACCTAGATTCAGAAAATCCCCAGCACCAAAAACAAACAAACTCCATTTGTTTATAAGAACCAAAATAAAATGGCAAAGTGTGAAAACATGTAGTGACACTCTCAAAATTTTTACTGTTCTATGCATGTCTGCAAATTACTGCAAAATTCATATTATACTGATTATTAGTTTGGGGTTAAGCAAACTTAGTAATGGGGCAAATTCACAAATAAGAGGTCTGAGATTTGTGAATGAAAATTGTGTGTGTTTGTGTGCATAAAAGAAACAGTGAAAAGTTCTATCCCACTGCTTTCCCCTATATGCTCAGATCCCTTCTTCTTAGAAGTACAGTGATCTCTTGAATCAGGCATGTTGGTGCACGCCTGTAACCCCAGCATTCTGGAAGGCTGAAGCAGGAGGACTACAAGTTAGAGACCAGCCTGCATAATTTAGCAGTTAGTGAGACTGCTAAAACGAAAATTTTGAAAAGGATTGGGGATGTAGTTTGGTGTGAAGGCCTTGTGTTCCATTCCCAGTTGCAGGTGTGTGTGGGGGTAATCACTCAGTGTCTTGTATATCTTTGTAGAATTTCTTATGCAAACTGGGCATGGTGGCACACACCTGTGGGAGACTGAGGCAGGAGGACTGCTGTGAGTTTGAGGCTAGCCTGGGCTACATAGTGAGTTCAAGGCCAGCCTGAGCTACATGGCAAGATCCTGTCTCAAAAAACAAAAAAACAAAAACAAACAAAAAAATTTAAATTTTTCTTATGCATATAACAAGTAATTCTAAAATGTTACACAGTAGTACTAATTTCAAACAGCAAATGGAAAATTACATAAAACTGATCTATACCTTATAGATAAGTATATTTTGGCAGTGCTTATATATACAGTAAAAAAGTTTCCTGATTCCGAGAATCAAAAATGTTATGTTCTCTACAATACTTAATTTCCAGTATTAAACAATTCAGAGGAACATTCAATATGGCACTATGATTAATATCATCCAATACTGAGATTTATTTGTTCTATGGCAAGTCTTTTTACAAAGCCTAATATCCTGTTCTCTTACCCAGTATTTTAAAAATCAGTAATATTTTTAAATCAATGCTAATTCTTTTGCCATTATCCAATTTAATGACTTCTAGAAAGTACACATAGAGATATGATTATGATAACTGAGGTTTTGGATTCCTTGCATCAACACTACCCATTTCTCCAGTCCCATCAAAGTATAACTGATACAGAAATCAGTAAGTAGGGTTTTCATTATTATGATTCTATGAATAACAGGTGAACTGTTTCCTTTTTGTTTTTTCTAGAGTTAATGAAAATAGCCAGAGCCGGGAGTAGTAGTGCACTCCTATAATCTCAGCACTTGGGAGGTTGAGGTGGGAGGATCTCCACAAGTTTGAAGCCAGCCTGGGCTACATAGCAAGACCCTATGTCAAAAAAAAGAAAAAAAAAAAAAAGTCGGACATGGTGGCACACACCTGTAAGCACTTGGGAAGATGAGACAGAAGAATCCAGACCCTGTCACACACACACACACACACACACACACACACACACACACACACACACAAAGTTAATATGACCATAGATATTTTTATTTTTTTCAAGAGAGAGCCTAGCGGCACTTTTCTACTGAAATCTATTGTGATCTTGGGAAACAAACTTTGCCTGAGTCTCTTTTCTCATACCTAGAATAAAGATTCAATCCTCAGAACTGAAATACACAAAATAGGGGTAATATCTGTATTCCCCACAAAATTCTTGTAGGAAGCAAAATAAAAATAACATAGTGAACATAAAAGCCCTTTGCGAGAGAAGGCAAAATACTTACTTCATTTTTTTGAAATTGAAAATAGGGTTCCAGTCCTCATTCTTCTCCTAATTGAATAATTTGAGGCAAATCTTTTTCTATCTGGTGTAGTCATTTCCTCTGTAAAGAAGATATCGAAGTTTATGAATAATAATTATGTGTATATATTTATTTATGCTACGCACACAATTTATTTGGATATATAACAAGCAAGACTGTACTTCTGGAAAATCTTCACCTACCTACCCACTCTGATTTTGTTTCTAAAAGAGATGCAGATTATTTTCACAGCTATCCATTGTTCCCACATGGGTGGAGAGCGCTAGAGCAACCGATTTCCTGAAGATGCAGGAGACCAGAAAGTGGGAATACAATGCGTCAGTTCCGATTATAAAATCAAGTCAGAAAACAATCAGAAGTTGACAAGATGAATTAAAAGGTGACTGGGAACACTTCGGTCAATACAGGAAAGCAATGTACATGGAGAAGGATTTGCACATCCAACTACTTAAAATTCCCCTCCAGCATCTGGCTTTCCCATGGCTCCGCAGTTGCCTAACCGCTAATGCCTTGAGGACTCCCGGCATGCCTTGCGCAGCTTTTGGCGGGAAAGGTGAGCTCCATCAGGGGTCAAAGGCCACAGTTGCGCCAGCCACTGGCAACCGGGCGACCGTTGAAGGAAGGCGCATGCGCGTCAGGAAAAGAGCGTGCCGCATAGTGCAGTTCGTCTCGTCGCCGACTCGCCTCACTCTTTACGTAATATATATGCTTGTTTTGGGTTATTATTTCTACTTTTTACATTTTAATCTTTTTCTGTTACCTCCCGACCACTCTTAGCTTTCTTACGGGCAAGATATTTGAGGAAAAAATGTAGACTGACTGACTTTTCACAAGAGCGTCTTGAGGTGGGATTAATCGGATTAGCTAGTCTAGAATTTATCAGGATAAATTTAAATGCATCCAGTAAGTAGACCCTTCTATGAAGTTTGATTATATTCGCTAAAGAAATTAAATTGGGACCAAATAGATTGAAACATCATTGAATCAGTTTTTAACATTCAGGTCATAAAGTTTTGAAGTAGCGTATGTTGTGTTGCCTTTTTATAGCTGTACCACTGAGTAAGACGATATCTAAAACCTTGCCAAAGGAAAGTCACCTGATTTGGATACTTGAAATTTACCCTGTTTTAAAATTAAAAGATTTTTATTTATTTAGGTATCGGGGATTGAACTCATGACCTCGTCCTTGCAGGCAGGAGCTTATGCCACTGAGCTAAATCCCCAGCCCTTAAGAGATTTTTAAAAGTGTGTTATGGTGTCACGCACTTTTAATTCCAGCTACTTATAATTCCACCTCCTCGGGAGCCTGTGCCAAAAGGTCCTCTAGTTCGAGGCCAGCTAGAAATCTCAAAATGGGGACTTGAAAGGGTTGGCAGGAGCATCTTTTTACTACATTATGTTCAGTGTCATGGATGCTCGATATAGTGAAGAAACGCAGGAAATCTGTGCTTTTTAAAAAGTTGGGTGTAATACTAGGTAATTGGAAAGTTAGGACTGGAGAATCTCTTGAGCTCAGGGGTACATAGACACACTCTGTCTTCAAAGAAATATTTGTAAATCTTCTAGTTTCTTGGGCAGGGGTTATATAACCTTGTAGCAGAGCGCATGCTTAGTGCACAGAAGGCTCTGCAGTCACCAACACCCCCACAAAAAAATCTTAACCAATTTATGTGAAACGTTTTAGTCAAATGACTTGAAATTAAGGCTTTACTCAAAATAGTGGCATAGCAATATGGACCTCTACATTTTTTAAGGCTTAAAGTAAAAAAATTCTTAAATTTATTCAGCTGGGTGTGGTGGTGTACACCTGTAATCCTAGCACTCTAGAGGCTGAGGCAGGAGGATCACCTCGAGTTTGAGACCAGCATGAGCTACATTGTGAGACCGTCTCAAAAAACCAAAAAAATAAATCAATTTGAGGAAATCTTTTTTAAAAATTTATTCAAAATTCTGACTTTAATGAACTAGAATGTTATATTTTTTAACGATCTAAAGCTAAAGCTTGTATTTGTCATAAGGTTGAATAAAAGAAAGCATTTTATCAGAAGAAGATGGCCACTGCACAGTTGCAGAGGACTTCCATGGTATGATTTCTTGTATTTAATATGTATAAATTTATGTGATTTTATTATTTCTTGAAATGTCAATATTTATTTTTTGGTGCTGGGGATCTAACTCATGACTTCACGGTTACCAGGCAAGTGGATGAGCCACTGAGCTAAATCCCAGGCCCATCAATTATTATATTTTTGAGAGTTGGAGTCAGTTGTTTAATGATAACAGAAACCCCATATTTTAAGAAAAAGTACTTATTACATTTTTAATAAATAGAGAAGTCTGTTGGATGTTTGGAACAGTACATTAAATTGCAGTTCCAAATTTAATTTACATTAGGTATTAATATTGTTCCATTGCTTTGATGAAGTTATTCTCAGCAGTGCACCCTTAGAAAACATCCATGATTCAGAGACAGATAAAATTGTGGTGTTTGATATTGCATTACAATTAGCCTGTGTTAAACCCTAACCCTATTCATTGATGAACTGAGTGTGGTGGCACATGCCTGTAATCCCAGCACCAGGGAGACTGAGGCAGGAAGATGATCTCTAGTTTAAGGCCAGACTGGGTACAATAGCGAGTTCAAGACCAGCCTGAACTACATAGTGAGATCCTGTCTCAAGAAAAACCAAACCTGACCAAAAAAAAAAAAAAAAAAAAAAAAACCTAGTCAGTAATTAAAGAGAAAATTAATGTTATATGTCCATGTTTTGTGCACTTACAGTTAATCTGTGAAGAGATTCTTAAGCACTTTTTGCACATTACCTTTATGCTATTACTCCTTAGAAACACCTTCACATTTTACAAAGCACTCTACTTTTCTGGGGATTACTAACCATCAGGGAAAGAATTCTTTGGGAGAGTGCCATGTGTATGAAAAATTGAATCTACTTTAAGTCCAGGGAATTTTATTTTTAATGAATATAAATACAATGTTTTAATTTCTTTTGAATTTTAGAGTACATTAGTATTTCCCAATAAGATATCAACTGAGCAGCAGTCTTTGGTGTTAGTGAAGAGGCTCCTAGCAGTTTCAGTATCCTGCATCACGTATTTGAGAGGAATATTTCCAGAGTGTGCTTATGGAACAAGATATCTAGATGGTAAATAGTGTTTATTTTAAGCTTTTTTTTTTTTTTTGGCTTGCTTTAAAACTAAGTTTTGACTTAGAGCTTGTGTTTTTAATAGTAAATATTAGTATTATACACATCTGGCAGTTCATTCATTTAAAATGTACAGTTCAATGATTTTTAGTCTGTTCAGAGTTGTGCAGCTATCACTGCAGTCAATTTTAGGACATTTTCATCACCCTAACAGGAAACCTTGTATCAATTAGGTCACCATCCATTCCCCACTAACCTTCCCAGTCCTAGGCAACCACCAATCTACTTTCTGTTTCTATACATTTAGTTATTTTGGACATTTTACGTAAATGCAAGTGTGTAGGATGTGGGGTTTTTTTTTCCACTGGTTCCTTTTACTTAGCATAAAGTTTTCAAGGTTCCTCCATGTTAGAACTTGGATTAGTACTCTCATCTTTTTTTTCATTTTTTCATTTTTTGAGACAGGATCTCGCTCTATAGGGTAGGCTGGCCTTGAACTCATTATGTAGCCCAAGCTGGCCCTGAACTCACAGTGATCCTCCTGCCTCAGCCTCCCAAGTGCTGACATTACAGACATGTACCATCATGCCTGGCTCCATCAGTTTTCCTCATTGAATATTGTTCCATTGTGTGACTGTACAGTTGATGAGCATTTGGGCTGTTTCCACTCTTTTATATGTATAATTTCATATTCATGCTCAAGGTTTTGGGCATCTAAAAAAAATTTTTTTTGAGGTATTAGGGATTGTATCCGAGGTAGGCACTGTACCATTAAGCTACATTTTTAACTCTACATTTTTTAAAAGGTACTTGACTGAATATACTGGCACACGTCTGTAATCGTAGCACTTCGGGAGGCTGAGGCAGGAGAATTGCAAGTTTGAACCCAGCCTAGGCAATGTAGCGACTTAGGTCTTGTCTAAAAACAAAAAAAAATGGGCATTGTGGCACATGCCTGTAATCCCAGCACTCCGGAGGCTGAGGCAGGAGGATCATTGTGAGTTTGAGACCAGCCTGGGCTACAAAGTGAGCTCAAGGCCAGCCTGAACTGCGGAGCGAGACCCTGTCTCAAAAAGACAAAAAAAATCCTGTCTCAAAATAATAAATTTTTTAAAAGGCTGGGAATGTATATCAGTGCAAAGGGCCCTGTGTTTAATATCTAGTACTGCCAAATAAATAAATACAAAAAAGATTTAATACCTTTGGATGCACTTGTTGTAAATTGTTTCTCAAGTACAATTTCACCTGACATGCTTTTAATGATTAAACAGATACGAATATTCTGTTTTTTATGACTTTGTACAATGGCAGTATTTGTTCTTGGGCTGTTTTAAGAAAGTAAAGTAATACAGCTGGTTTATACTATAGTAATTTATTTCTCAGCATATAATATATGCATTATATGTGTACTGGGCAATTTGTTGAGTACCGCGTTTTGGACACTGTCTTGTTAATTCATATTGCAATAAGAAATCTGAGGTGGAGAGATGCTCTCTGTCTTTTTCATTGCATAACATGTTGCTTCTTTGCAGGGTTCTCTGATAGCCAGTTAACTTCTTGGCAATTATAAGTATTTCACTGGGGTAACAGAAATATTCTAAGACGTTTGGATAACAATAGTGTGAAATCATGTCTAATGTTCTGTATCCTATATTTTAAATGAAAATTTTTCTGTTTATCAACATAATCCTATTCATTATGATGATGTTTTAAAAAATGATAAAAAGAGTATTTCCATATAACTTTTCTTCCTTTCATTACATTAATAATACCAATCATTTGGAAGTTCTTTGCCATTAATAATATACTTATAATACACAGATGAAGCAAATAATCTTTGTTTAAAATTTATAATTGTTTACTATTCTTAAATAACTCCATATTTGTTTCATAAATTTTTTTTTAGATCTTTGTGTCAAAATTCTGAGAGAAGATAAAAATTGTCCAGGATCTACACAGTTAGTGAAGTGGTAAGAAAAAATACTTAAAAATAGAAAATTATTTTTCTAAATCAAATAATTTTATACATTAGATACTCTTCAATGTTTAACCAAATTTTTGTGGTTCACTATTTAATGCTGGACACCAGTCTTGTAGATCTTTAAATTTGTATTAAAATTTTCCTTTACTTCATCCTCCTATCCCTTATGTCATTTTGTATTTCTGCCACTTTGCTTGTTTCTCTTTTCTTCTCTTTTCTGCAGTACTAGGGATTGAACCCAAAAGTACTCTACCACTGAACTATATTCCCAGCCCTTTTAATTTTTTATTTTGAGACAGGATTTTGTTAAATCACTAAATTGTCCAACCTGGGCTCAAACCCATGCTTCTCCTGCCTTAGCCTCCTAGAGTGCTGGAATTATAGGCTTGCACCATCATCCCAACATGCTTCTTTTTTTTTTCTTTCTTTCTTTTTTTCTCTGTATCTTCTCTCTCCCTCGCCCTCCCCCTTCTCCTCTTTCTCTCCCTTTCACCCTCTCTCCCTCTATCTCTTTTTATAATGCTGATCATTGAACCTAGGGCCTTGTACATGCAAGGCAAACACTGTACCACTGAATTACATGTTTTGTCTTGTTTTCTAGCTAGTTAATAAGAAAAGTGCTTTAGTAAGAAATTTTAGTGTTGTTTAGCAATGAGGTAATATGGAAATTTATGAAAACTTTTCTGGAATCCATTCAGTTTAAAAATGAATCTTAGCTGGGCGTGGTGGCGCACGCCTTTAATCCCAGCACTCGGGAGGCTGAGGTAGGCGGAGCGTTGTGAGTTCGAGGCCGGCTTGGGCTACAACGCGGCACAAGGCCGACCTGAGCTACATAGTGCGACCCTGCCTCAAAAAAACCAGGGCTGGGAGTTTGGCTCAGTGGCTTAAGCGCCTGCCCTGGCAGGCGCAAGGCTGTGAGTTCAATCCCCGGTGCCGAAAAAAAAAAATAAAAAAATAAAAATGAATCTTTGCTGGGCATGGTGGTGCATGCCTGTAATTCCAGCACTCTCAGGCTGAGGCAGGAGGATTGCTATGAGTTCAAGGCCAGTGTGGGCTACAAAGTGAGTTCTAAGCCAGCCTGAACTGCATAGTGAAACCCTGTCTCAAAAAGACTAAACAAGGGCTGGGAGTTTGGCTCAGTTGCTTAAGCACCTGCCAAGCAGCCGTGAGGTTGTGAGTTGAAGCCCCAGTATCGCAAAAACAAACAAACAAACAAAAAAGACTAAATAAATAAATAATAAAAACGAATCTTTGATTTTTTTTTTTTTTTTAGGATGCTAGGATGCTATGATGCTTTGCAGAAAAAATATGTAAGTTACTATCTCTTTTTTTCTGTACTTTATATTCTCTAAGCCGGATTAACATGAAGCATTCAAACTAACATGGAGATAGGCCAGTTTGAGTTACTGAGAAGTCTAAACATTTGAATATTTTCAAGACTAATCATCTACTCACTGAAAGCTAATGGAATCAGTACAAAACAAACTTGCCAAGCTAAGTGTGGCCTTTTGGGGGCTGGGTTTTTTTTTTTTTTTTTTTTTTTTTTTTTTTTTTTTTTTTGTGGCACTGGGGATTGAACTCACAGCCTTGCACCTGCCAGACAGGTGCTTAAGCTGCTGAGCCAAACTCCCAACCCTAGTTTTTTTGAGGCAGGGTCGCACTACGTAGCTCAGGCTGGCCTTGCACTCATGCTGTAGCCCAAGCTGGCCTTGAACTCACAACGCTCCGCCTACCTCAGCCTCCCGAGTGCTGGGATTAAAGGCGTGCACCACCACGCCCGGCTTGGGGTTTGGTTTTTTGAAACAGGGCCTTGCCATGAGGCTCAGGCTGCCCTTGAACTCGCTATGAAGTGTAGGCTGGCCTTGAACTCACCATGCTAGTTTTTGTTAATGTTCATCGGGATTTTTTTGGGGGGAGGGGCTTTGCTCATTGATATTGATAGCACTTACAGATTTTTAAAAATAATGAATTTAAAAATTTTTAAAAATAGTTCATCCAACTGGGCATGGTGGTACACACCTATAATCCCTGCACTTGGGAGGCTGAGGATCAACACAAATTCAAGGCCAGCCTGAGCTACATAGCGAGACCCTGTCTCAAAAAAAACAAAAACAAACAAAAAAACCCACTTCATCTATTAGTTTCACATGCCTTCTATAATTTTCTTTGTATTAATAATTTAATAAATTATTTTTAATTAGGATTCAAAATAAATTTCTATGTAGTCTAGGTTAAATTTTCACAAATTCTGAATTAGTGAAACTAAGAAGGTTTTATAATAGACTATGAGGCTTTTTCATACTTATTGTAATTTTATACATGTATAGAGAAGTCCAGTTCTAACAAAGTTGTAAAGGTGAATCTCTATCCATGGTTCCTAATCTTCCTTATTTTAAGGCATAGTAAATACTGAGTGCCTGCTATGTGCTAGGCACTTACTCTGGGTAGGAGCAGGGTAAGCAAACAGTGTTCAGCAAAACAAAGAAGGTTGCATCTAATGAAAGAAAATAGTAAAACAATTGGATACATCCTAGTAGTGTTAGACGCTGTTAAAATTTGCAGGAAAACTATCTGATAAATGGAGTGCTAGGTTAATTTTAGATGAGATAGTCAAAGGAGATTCTCTGAAATGATGATATTTGAGCTGAGACCTGAGTGAGAAGAAACCAGCCAGTCATTAGTTTAGGGAAAGAATGTTCCAGCAGAGCATCAGAATTGTAAAGGAGTTTGGAGTTCTGGAAACACAACTAATGCTAATACACTTTGAGAGCAATTGTACAGTTGTGTAATGGCATCAGGTGAGCATGGGGAGATAGACAGGGCCAGAATATTCAATGCTGTGTAGGTAAGGAGCTTGGATTTTATTTCAGGTGCAAAGAAAAGTCATTTGAAGGTTATAAGTAGAAAATCATCATTCAATTTGTTTTAAAATTTTTTTTTGTTTGTTTTGTTTTTTGTTACTGGGGATCAAACTCACGACCTTGTGCTTGCCAGACAGGCACTTACACTACTGAACTAAATCCCTGACCCTTATCTTTTAAAATTTTTAAAAAATCACTTTCTCTGCTATTTAGAGAATATACTATGAAAGGAAAATATTGTTGGAAATAAGAGGAATAGTACTTGAGTCATTACTCTAAAGCCCTGCAAAGTAGTGATAGGTTAAGAGTGTGATGGTAGAGGTGAGATTCAGGATAGACGTGAGAGTAGAAGTGATTGGGTTTGTTGATATGTTGGTTGTGGGATTTAAGGGGAAAAAATGGAATTTCAGTGGTGACTCCAGATTTTTGACAGATCACTTAACTGAATGATTTTCTGTTCCTCTAGTCTCTAAAGCCTCTTTCCTTTGTTAAATGCATAGTGTCCTGTGCTCACTACTCCTTCTTCTTTCAAAACTATTTCTAATATTGGTAATATTTATTTATTTATTTATTTTTTTGCGGCACTGGGGATTGAACTCACAACCTCACGCCTGCCAGGGTAGGCGCTTAAGCCGCTGAGCCAAACTCCCAGCCCTGGTTTTTTGAGGCAGGGTCGCACTGTGTAGCTCAGGCCAGCCTTGCGCTCGCGTTGTAGCCCAAGCCGGCCTCCAACTCACAACGCTCCGCCTACCTCAGCCTCCTGAGTGCTGGGATTAAAAGCATGCGCCACCACGCAAGGCTATTGGTAATATTTAATGTGTTATTTCACAATATAGTTTTCTTGAAACAGGTAATAATACTTTTTTTGCTTAAGTCAAAGAAATAAAATGCTGTTGTGAATTTCAGTCATTAACAAGTCAAATAGAATTGATATTTGGAGGAACAGTAAACCATATATGAAGTATTAACTATGGGCAATGATGGAAATTCTGATTATTTGTTATTAAGAATAGCTATTGATGGGCCGGAGATATAGCTCAGGGGATCAAGTGCCTGCTTGGGAAGTGCAAGGTCCTGAGTTTGATTCCTGGTACCAAAAAAAAAAAAAAAAAAAAATAAATGTTGAAAAAGGACAAAGAATTCTTTTTGGAGGGGTGCAAGGGATTGAACCCAGGGCCTTACACATGCTAAGCATGTGCTCTGTCACTGAGCTACATCTCTAGCCCCTAAAGTAGGACACATAATTTTTTATGAGTCATAGTGAAAAAGTGTTTTATAGAATACAAGATTTTTGTTCTTTGTTTTATTTCAGCTAAGGATGGTCGTTCTAGCTGTAAGTACTTTAAAATAGTATGCATTTTTAAAGACTATTAAATTCAGCCTTTCTTTATTAAATGATAGTGAAACTATCAATTGATTTTGTTACTATTCAAACAGTTGATCTATTCAATGGGAAAAAAGTAATAATCTAATATCTTGGGAGGTCATTTTGTTTTTGTTTTGTTTTTCTGAGTTCACTTAATACATTAGTCTAAATAACCAATTTAGTTCTTCTTGAGTCCTTAACCTCAGTACTCAATTATAAATTATTTTTAAATAGGTGTACACCAATCCAGAAGACCCTCAGGTAAGTGTGGTTGAATTAGTAAAGAAATAATGCTGTTAATATCTAAAAATAAAATGTATTAATATTACATTCTTTTTAATTGTGCTTTAATCAGTGTATTTTCATTTAATTTCATGTTTAAACCTATTGTAAAACTATTCTGAGGTAATACTTGTATTATTATATTTAAGCAGATAAATCTACTTACTATGTGAGATTATATAACTGATTTGAACCCACAAAACATACAGACTGTTAGAAATAAATTGTCTAACTTGTGGTTTGTTAAAATATTCTTTATCCAGAATTATGAAAGGGCTTGAGTTTAGGGAAAATAACCTCATTCTTAGACTTTGAATATTCATTCCAATCCAGATACATATACCTGTTTATCTGACAATTAAAAGATAAGGGCGGATAAGAAACAAAAGGGAAAACCAGAAGGCAAGGAACAAGGCGAAAAAATGTATTGAGTGCTTATATTTTATTAGGCTATGTTCTTAGGGTCTATAAATCTGTTATCCCTAATTTATTCACCATATCTTTTGTGAAGCAATTACCATTGTCCTATCCATTTTCCAGATTAGGAAATCTAGATACAAGGTTTTTTTGCCTAAGGTCAAGAAATAGAAATAAGCCGGGCGTGGTGGCGCACGCCTTTAATCCCAGCTGTCGGGAGGCTGAGGTAGGCGGAGCATTGTGAGTTCGAGGCCGGCTTGAGCTACAACGTGAGCGCAAGGCCGACCTGAGCTACATAGTGCAACCCTGCCTCAAAAAACCAGGGCCAGGAGTTTGGTTCAGTGGCTTAAGCGCCTGCCTGGCAGGTGTGAGGCCGTGAGTTCGATCCCGGTGCCGCAAAAAAAAAAAAAAAAAAAAAAAAAAAAAAAAAAAAAAAAAAAAAAAAAAAAAGAAATAGAAATAGCTGGGCGCAGTAGTGCACGCCTGTAATCCCAGCACTCAAGGTGGGGGCTGAGGCAGGAGGATTGCCTTGAGTTCTAGGCCAGCCTGAGCTACAAAGTGAGTTCAAGGCCAGCCAGAACCATATAATGAAACCCTGAATAAAAAAAAAAAAAAGAAAAAAGAAAACAGAAAAAAAAAAGTAGAAGTAACAGAGGTAGCTTCTGTTAAGTAGCTTCTTTGGTAGAAGTAGCAGAATCAGGATTTCAACCTAGTAAGCCATGTCACCATTTAGGTTCTTAACCATTATATTACAGGTGGTACAATATAATGTTTCACTCATTATGAAGAAGCAGATTGAAACTAATTTTAAAGAGACAGAGAGAGACAAGAGAGAGAGAGAGAGAAACTGATTCCATCCCCACATGAGCACTAACATGTAAAGGAAGCAAAATATTCCAGGTTTCAGAAGGGCTAGAAATGTTCCCTTTCTTTGATACTCGTACCAGCAGTTAGTGTGTAATATATGATCAAGTGACAAAGTTGATTATTCGAGCAAAGACATGCATGCAAGAACAGAGCTAAGGTGTTGCATGCCTGTAATCCCAGCACTCAGGAGGCTGAGGCAGGATGATTGCTGTGAGTTTCAAGCCAGCCTGGGCTACAAAATGAGTTCAAGGCCAGCCTGAACTGCATCATGAAACCCTGTCTCAAAAAAAAAAAAAAGAGAGAGAGAGAGAGAGACAGAGTCAAATTGACTTTTATAACAGATCCATTCTTGAGATTACCCATTAACCCATTAATCCGTGAATGGATCGATCTCTTCATGAGGGCAGAGACTTCATGACCTAATCTCTTCTTAAATGTTATTCCTGATTTCACTTCTTACTACCTATAATGGGGATTAAATTTCAACTTGAGTTGTGGTAAGAACATTCAAACAATTTCAGTGTCTTAATATGTTTTATGCTGCTATAACAGAATACCTGAGTTTAGGAAATATATGAAGAACAGAGATTTATTTCCTAGACTTCTGGAGGCTGAGAGGTCTGAAATCTGGAGGGTGCTGGCATCTGATGAGGGCCTTCTTGCTGCATCATGGGGCAATGCAGTAACCAATCTCATCCTTTTATCAGGAACCCACACTGACCATAACTGACCCATTCCCATGATACCAGCATAATTCATTCATGAGCTCAGTGTCCTCTTGACGGTACTACTCTAAACACTATTGCATTGGAGATTTTCAACACATGAACTTTGGGAGATACCTTCAAGCCATATCACTTAACCTTTCTTCTGAGATCTGCTGTTTTCCTTACCTATCTGCTAAGAAGTTCCTAACATTTGGTATATACAACATACATTGCAATGAGTGAGAGAATAAAGATCTCTCTGTGACTAAATTCTAAATCCCAGATTTTGGCTTGGAAGTTTCATTGGGCCAATAGGAATTAACATGTCAGAAAAACTATTGACTAAATGTTGAATCATACAAAAACAGTAGATAACTACTTACCAGGCAGAATGATATATTAATTACATAACTGCAATGTTTTTTATTTAAGACAATTTCAGAATGTTACCAGTTTAAATTCAAGTATACTAAAAATGGACCAATCATGGACTTTATAAGGTATTGTTCTATAATTTTCTCATCAGAATACATACTACCATTTATTCATTAATGCTGTGTTGTTAAACTTCAGGAGTAATTGTGGAGGGCTGGGCACTGGGAATTGAACTTAGAGCCTTGTGTATAGTAGGCAAGTACATTATCATTGAGCTATATCCTCAGCCCTACTTTATTTTTTGAGAGTCTTGATAAGCTGTGTGACTGACCTTAAACCTGTGATCCTTCTGTCTCAGCTTCCTAAGTTGCTGGTTTTATAGCTGTGTGCCACCATGCCTAGCTAACTTTAGGATTAATTGTGAAATTTCTCAAACCTCCAATCAGCCATCAAGATGTAGCTGTCAAAATTAGAGCAGTAAAGCCAGGTGTGGTGGCGTACGCCTTTAATCCCAGCACTCTGGAGGCTGAGGTAGGAGGAGCATTGTGAGTTTAAGGCTGGTTTGGACTACAACGTGAACACAAGGCCAGCCTGAGCTACTTAGTGCGACCCTGCCTCAAAAAACTAGGGCTGGGAGTTTGGCTCAGTGGCTTAAGTTCCTGTCTAGCAGGCATGAGGTTGCGAGTTCGATCCCTGGTGCCACAAAAAAAAAATTATAGTAGTGCCTATAGTAGCTGCAAAATAGGATTCTGTGGCTAATTATATACTATTTTAATTGTGGAAAAGGACGCAAGTAATTAGAAACAATAAAAATCCATCATTCGACTTCTTTAAACACCTTATATAAATACATTAATTTTATTTATATAAAATTGAGTTTTGGTTTATTTGTAATATACAATAATGTATATTAATAGTAATACCAAATTTTTGTAGTAACGTAAAGCACCATTTGTGGTAACAGTTTAATGCTATAATAATCTCAGAGTGTAAAGTTTAGGTATTAAAAGTGACCATTTTGGGCCAGGGATATAGCTCAGTGGCACAGTGCCTGCCTGGCAAGTACAAGGTCATGAGTTTGATTCTCAGTACAAAAAAAAAAGATTTTAAAAAAAGTGACCCATTTTTATGAAAGAAATTGTCTGATTCTCTTCTAGTAAAAATCAAAGCAATGAATCTAGCATGTCATCTGCCGACACCAAGAGAGCAAGTATTCTCCTCATTCGAAAGATTTATATTCTAATGCAAAATCTGGGACCTTTACCAAATGATGTTTGTTTGACCATGAAACTTTTTTACTATGATGAAGGTACTGTTTGCAGTATATCTTATTTTAATTGATACCTGTTTTTATTATTGAAACAGTTGATTTCTGTTCCAAATATTTTGACAGATTTCATTCATTTTATTTTTCTTATATTAAATCCCTTCTGTTGTAGTGACTGCTAGAGCTTGAGTCTTCTGGACAGACTCTGGTGTGGGTTTTCACAAATTGGTCAGTAAATTCCTGGTAGGGAGACTTGGCGATCAGTCTCTCTCCTTTATGGGTAAGGAGAAGAGGTACATTTCCTCCAGGGATTTGATCTTCATGTCCTTACACAGCCATCCTAGTTTGGTGACAGGAATCTGCTTCTTGTCCTCAGCATTAATGGTGCCAACCTCGTGGCCTCGGCCTGAGCTCCCAGGGCCTCCAAGCCCTCTTGCTGCACTGGCAGTGTCATCTGCAATTTGGTGTTTCCCAGAGGAAAAAGCCCAAATATTTTTTATTTAGCACTTAAAGTGTTATGTATTTTTTAAAATTATAAAAGTTACATTTAATATCAATATTTGAAAAACGAAAGATTTGCAAGACTTTAAAAGATATACTTCTCTGCTGGGGAACATATCCATGTGAAGTGTAACTTTACTGTTAATTAAAAAACACCAATTTTCACCTTACAGTTTTGTAAAACTTGTAAATTCATTGGCGGGATATGGAAAGGCAGCCACTTTTACATACTTTTGTGTGTACATGATTCTGAGTATTCAACCCAGGATACTCTACCACTGAGCTATATTCCCAACCCATTTTTTAATTTTCAAATTAGAAACAGAGTCTTGCTAAGTTGCCCAGACATGACTTGAACTTGAGATCCTCCTGTTGCAGCTTCTCAAAGTGCTGGAATTACAGGCATGTGCCACTGCACCCAGCTATATTCTTGATGGAATATATATAAGTGCAACATTTTATTTTTTTCCAAATCCATTTTATTGCAAGGATAAAAAGAAAAAAAAGAAAAATACTTAAAATTTCAGAACACAGCAGTCTGGCAACAATGGTACATACATTGTGCATTGTCATCCACAAATCATTCACCCAGAGTACAAGACATCTGTGTTCAATTGTCCGAACAATACCAGCATAAATCTTCCTCTTCAGAGAACTCAGAGAAATCAGTAGTATAATATCTTAACTATTTTTTATATATCCATATACACACACACACATATGTTGTTTCTTTCAGCTTCTCACACTAGTAAGACAATACGACGTTTACACATGAGTTCCTTATTCATTTCACTTATGAATATGATCTCAAGTTGCATCCTTTTACCTATAAAAGTCTCCAGTTTATTCTTCTTTATGGCTGAGTAGTACTCCATTATATAAAAATACCATATCTTTTTTATCCATTCCTCAGTCGATGGACATTTAGGTTGTTTCCAAGATCTGGCTATTACAAATTGTGCTGCTATAAACATGGGTGCACATATATTGCTGTGGTATAATGTTTTTAATTCTTTTGGGAAGATACCCAGAAGGGGAATAGCTAGGTTGAATGGGACCTGTAGTTCTAGTTTTTTGAGGAATCTCCACACTGATTTCCACAATGGTTGCACCAGTCTGCATTCCCACCAACAGTGGAGAAGAGTTCCTTTTTCCCCACAACCCCTCCAGCATTTGCTATTGCTTGATTTCTTGATAGTAGCCATTCTTTCTGGGGTGAGGTGGCATCTCAGTGTTGTTTTAAATTGCAATTCTTGAATGACCAGTGATGTTGAACATTTTTTCATATGTTTATTTGCTGTTCATATTTTTTCATCTGAGAATGTATTCATCTCAGATGTCCATTTTTGGATTGGATCTTTAAATCTGGGAGGACTGATTTTTTTGAGTTCTTTATATGTTCTTGATAGTAATCCTTTGTCTGAGGTACAGCTGGCAAACATTTTCTCCTATGTTGTGGATTGTCTCTTCACTCTGTTGGTGGTTTCTCTTGCTCTGCAAAAGCTTTTCAGTAGGATGAGATCCCAGTTGTTGATTCTTTGTCAGAGTTCCTGTGTAATTGGGGTTTTGCTCATAAAGTCTTTGCCTACACCAGTATCTTCAAGAGTTTTACCTACTCTATCTTCCAGCAGATTTAATCTTTCTGTTTTAATATTAAGATCTGTGATCCATTCTGATTTTAGCTTGGTACATGGTCAAAGATATGGGTCCAGTTTTAATCTTCAGCATGTGTAGAGCCAGTTTTTCCAGCATCATTTATTAAAGAGACTATCTTCCAGTGAATGTGTTTGGCACCTTTGTCAAAGATAAGGTGGCTTAGTGTGTCTGGAGTTGTTTCCACACCTTCTTATCTGTTTCATTGATCTTTGGGTCTTTTTTTTTCTAGTGCCACACTGCTTTTATCACAGTAGCTTTATAGTATAATTTCAAGGCAGGGATTGTGATGCCCCCTGTCTTGTCTTGGTTGCCCAGGATTGCCTTTGCTATTCTAGGCCTCTTCTGGTTCCTGATGAATTTTAGGGTTGTTTTCTCTAAATCTATGAGATATGCTATTGAAATTTTGATTGGAATTGCATTGAATCTGTATAACAGTTTTGGAAGCAGGGCCATTTTTACTGTATTGGTTCTTCTGACCCAAGAGCAAAGGATATCTCTCCATTTTCTTTTTTTTTTTTTTTTTTTTTTTTTTTTTTTTTTTTTTTTTTTTTTTTTTGGTACTGGAGATCAAACTCACAACCTTGTGCTTGCCAGGCACTTGTACCACTGAACTAAATCCCCAGCCCTATCTCTACATTTTCTGATATCCTCTTCAATCTCCTTTTTCAGAATACTGTAGTTTTTTTTTTTTTTATTTAAGGGAAATAAGATACAGGAAGAAGGACAAAAAGCAAAAGAGACAAATGACAACAACAAATCCAATACAATAACATTATAGGTTTACAAAACAAGATGATAGGAATTTGACAATGATTGCAATATTGCGTATCATTACCTTCAAAAGGGTTGTTTAGATTAACAGATATAGACATGTAAAATTGATCTAATCATATGAGTATTAACTGTTCTTTTTCAATAACTAATACATTTAGTAGTATAGTCATTTTAGCTATCTTATGTATACATATATACAAATTTATGTCTTTTTCCTTTTCCCTTCCTTCTTTCCTCCTTTCCCCTATCCCAATTACTTTTCCTCTTTGAGCAGTTTCTTACCCTTACACAGTATTTATTGTCGATTTTGTATCATATATACTGTTTCAGTTTCTTACACTAGGGAGACAATACAATATTTACATGTGAGTTTGATTTATTTCACTTATGAGTATGGTCTCAAGTCGTGTCCATTTACTTACAAAAGTCTCAGTGCGATCTTTCTTGATAGCTGGGTAGTACTCCATTGTATAAAAATACCACATCTTTTTTATCCATTCCTTGATTGATGGGCACTTGGGTTGTTTCCAGGATTTGGCTATTACAAATTGGGTTGCTATAAACATGGGTGCACAAATATCACTGTGGTATAATGTTTTCAGTTCTTCTAGGAAAATGCCCAGAAGCGGGATAGCTGGGTCAAATGGAATCTGTAATCCTAGCTTCTTGAGGAATCTCCATACTGATTTCCACAGTGGTTGCACCAGTCTACACTCCCACCAACAGTGCAGAAGAGTTCCTTTTTCTCCACAGCCCCTCCAGCATTTGTTATTGGTTGATTTTTTTTATCTTGGCCATTCCTTCTGGTGTGAGCTGGAAACTCAGTGTTGCTTTAATTTGCATTTCCCAAGTGACCACTAATGTTGAACATTTTTTCATATATTTATTTGCCATTTGTATTTCTTCATCTGAGAAGTGTGTATTCATCTCAGATTCCCATTTTTGGATTGGGTCTTTGAATTTTAGGGGCCTGATTTTTTTTAATTCGTTATATGTTTTACATAGAAGTCTTTTGTCTGAGGGACAGTTGCCTAAGATATTTTCCCAATTCATAGGTTTTCTTTTCACTCTGTTGGAGATTTCATTTGACGTGCAAAAACTTTTTAATAAGACAAGATCCCAGTTGTTGATTCTGGAAAGTATGTCCTATGCAGTTTGATTTTTGTTCATGAACTCTGCCTACTCCTATGTCATCAAAATTTTTACCTACTTTGACTTCCAGCAAACTTAGTGTCTCTATGGTTTTTTTTTGTTTCGTTTTGTTTTGTTTTGTTTTTTTGGCAGTGGGGATTGCACTCACAACCTTGCACCTGCCAGGCAGGCACTTAAGCCACTGAGCCAAACTCCCAGCCCTGTAGTGTGTCTGTTTTAATATTCAGATCTTTGATCCATTTCAACTTTATTTTAGTGCATGGTGATAGACATGGATCTAGTTTTAGTTTTTGGCATATGGAAAGCCAGTTTTTCCAGCACCACTTATTAAAGAGGCTTTCTTCCAGTGCACATTTGGCCCCTTTGTCAAAGATGAGGTGGCTGAGTGTGTTTGTAGTTGTGACTGTATCTTCTAATCTAGTCCATTGATCTTCAGGTCTATTTTGATTCCAGTACCATGCTGATTTTATCACAGTAGCTTTGTAATATAGTTTCAAGTCGGGGATTGTGATGCCTCCTTACCTTTGTTGCCCAGAATTGCCTTTGCTATTCTAGGTCTTTTCTGGTTTGTGATATATGGCTTTTATCAGGTAGAGGAAGAGACCATCTATTCCGATTTTCTGTCGGGTTTTTATCATGCATGAGTGTTGGATTTTGTTGAAAGTTTTTTCTGTATCTATTGAGATGACCTTGTGATTCTTATCTTTGGCTCTGTTAATATGGTGTATTATATTTATTGATTTGCATATGTTGAACCATCCCTGCATTCCTGGGATAAATCCCATTTGATCATGGTGTATAATCTTCCTGATGACTTGCTGTATTCTATTTGCCAGTATTTTATTGAGGATTTTTGCAACTATGTTCATTAGGGAGATTGGCCTGTAATTTCCTTTTTCGGTTGAGTCTTTCTCTGGTTTTGGTGTTAGGGTAATACTTGCTTCCAGGAATGAGTTAGGGATACTTACTTCCCTTTCAATTTCATTGAAGAGTTTGAGGAATGTTGGCATTAAGTTTCCCCTAAATTTCTTGTAGAGTTCAGCAGTGAATCCATCAGGACCTGGGTTTTTCTTTGTTGATAAGGTTCTAATTACATTTTTAATTTCATTAGCTGAAATTGGGTTATTCAGCAGTTTTAAATCTTCTTGATTCAGCTTTGGTAATTCATAGGTTTCCAGGAATCTGTCCATTTCTTCTGTGTTATCGAACGTATGGGAGTAAAGGTTTTCAAAGTAGGTGTTGATGATCTTCTGTCTTCCACGTGGTCTGTAGTGATTTCATCCTTTTCATTTCTTATTGCATGGCTTTGTGTTTTTTCTTTCCTCTTTTTGATAAGGTTGGCTAGGGGTTTATCAATTTTATTTGTTCTTTCAAAGAATTAACTTATTAATTCTTTGTATTGTTTCCTTAGTTTCAATTGCATTAATTTCTGCTCTGATCTTGATAATTTCCTCCCTTCTTTGGGCTTTGGGCTTGACTTGCTCTTCTTTTTCTAGAAGTTTGAGGTGCAGCATTAGGTTGTTTATGTGTGTTCTTTCCATTTTTCTGATGTGGGAGTTTAGTGCTATAAATATCCCTCCGAGAACTGCTTTCATTGTGTTCCACAGGTTCCGGTAATTTGTATTTGCATTTTTGTTTGATTGTAGATATTTTTTAATTTCTTCTGTGACCCATTGGTTGTTCTGTAGGGTGCTTTTTAATTTCCATGTGTTTATGAAGTTCTTGCGGTTTCCTTTGGCATAGATTTCCAGTTTCATTGCACTGTGGTCTGATAGTATGCATGGGATAATTTCAGTTCCTTTGCATTTACTTGAGCATGTTCTATGAGCCAGTATATGGTCTATTTTGGAGAGTGTCCCATGTGCAGCTGAGAATAATGTGTATTCTGATGTTGTGGGGTGGAGCACTCTATAGACATCTACTAGGTCCATTTGTTCAAAAGTTTGATTTCATTCTAATAATTCATTGTTGATTTTTTTGTCTGGTTGATCTGTCTTTTTATGACAGTGGGGGTTCTTGCTATTTTTAAGAGATCTTTCCTTTCATGATTGCTAGCTGTGATCCTGTCTTCAAGGTCTGGGAGTCTATCTTTAGTCTCTTTCAAGTGGTTTTGCCAGCTTTTGATCAACTTTTTAATTTCCTAGATATCTCTTTGAATCTGATTCTTGCATTGTAATTCCTTCCTATATTGTTTATTCAAGGTTTCCATCATTTTCCTATGCTCCTCTTTTTTATCTATGTCTTCTTTAGATCCCTTAGCAATTCTTTCATTATGTTTGTGATTTCTTCTTTTACCTGAGACATTATTTCTGATCTGATTACTTTTACAGTCTCATGAAATTGTTTCTTTACTTCAGTTGCTATCCTCTTGGAGATTTCAGGTGTATGACTTCCATTTTCTTCCATGACTATATCTCCCAGACCTGTTCTGTGTGGGCTGGAGGTCTGAGATTGCCTTTTGCTCTTTTATCTTGACATTCTCCTGGGTTCCTCCCAACAAGCCAGTTGTGGGCTCCCAGGAACTTCCCACATTGGCTACCCATCCACGGCGTACAGGAATGGGACAGGTACCTGTGTTTCTCTGAACCCAGGTTCCTAGGGAGGTAGCAAGGCATGGGGCAGGCTTCTCCAGACTTGTCCTGCTACACTGAGGCTTCCCCCATGGCCAGGGTTGCATAGCGGCTGGACTGCTTCTTCTTTCAGACTTCATGTCTACACTGGGACTCCCCCATGATGGCAGGCACACAGGGGTGTGTTTGGTTGATTTTTCTGGTGGCCACTGGCTTCCCGCAGGAAGTAAGCCTTCTGATGTCGGAGGCAGGCGCACAGGGGTGGATCTGGCTGCATTTCCCTGCCCGTGCTGGCTACCTGCTGGTTTTTGGGTTTTGAGTCTGTTGGAAGATCTTACCTCTGCAGTTTGTTGGAGATGAGACATTATTGCTTGTTTGGTCTAGTCCCTGGTTCTTTTGCACTGTGCTACAGTATTTTCTGTGACCCTTAGTTTAATCTCAGTCATGGATTATCAGGACCAACAGCTGTTTAGAGCAATTATGTCAGTTTTGGCTATCATGGTACCAATAGCATCAAACACAGCCTAGAAAACAACAAACTGAACTAACCCTTAATTTGCAATTTTTAACTGTATGAACTATATTTGTGTTTTTTTGTTGTTGTTGTTGTTTTTTTTTTTTTTTTTTTTTTTTTTTGCGGCACTGGGGATTGAATTCACAACCTCGCGCCTGCCAGAGCAGGCGCTTAAGCCGCTGAGCCAAACTCCCAGCCCTGGTTTTTTGAGGCAGGGTCGCACTGTGTTGCTCAGGTCGGCCTTGTGCTCGCGTTGTAGCCCAAGCCGGCCTCGAACTCACAACGCTTCTCCTACCTCAGCCTCCCGAGTGCTGGGATTAAAGGCATGCGCCACCACGCCGGGCTTATATTTGTGATTATATGACAAAATGTAAAACAAAGTCTGTAATGTGTCAGTTTTGCCTTCAAGGGTTAAAATTTAAAATGGATTAAGGAGAAAATAGAGAAGTGGAAGAAGAGAAAGAGATTACAAGTAAGGTTGGAAGACAAAGGGAGATCAGGCCAACTTGGGGAAACTGGTGCAGAAGACTGAAGGAAAAGAGAGATGGAAGAGATAAAAGGAAGAACAGAACAGAACCACACCCACAAAGAGCTTAGGAACCACTTTCACACTCATATAAAAACAATGAAGGAGAAAGAGAAGAGAAAATAAAAACAAAAAAGAAAAGAAAAATAAAAATAGTCCACTTCCAGGATTCTCTCTTGGTTCACTAGTAGACAGCCTGTGGAGACAGAGTCCCGAATCATGCCAATCTATCCCAGCAAGCCAGCAGTTGCTTTATGACTGAGTAGTGGATAATCTCAGCAGTCCTGCCTGAGACCAGATTCATTGGGCTTGCTGTAGTCCAAGCAATTTCCATGGGTCTGCACCCAGCTGGGAGCTGCTGGAGGAAGCCAGAAGCAGTTCTGGGTTCTTAGTTCAGCTGGCTAGTCTCCAAAATGGCTCCCAGCTAATTGCTCTTTCTCTGTGGGAAGACTAAGTCCTTTGCACTCATCACCAGTCAGTGCAGTCCTCCATGTCCACTGCTTCCCTCCACTGCTGCGTCTCTCTGCAGAGGCCTCTGGGATCGTCAGCTGACACTGTCACTGTGACTGTGCATCCCCAGGTTGGAACAGCTCCTCTCATGTAGTGAGTCCCCTCTCAGGGTGAAGGTACCACCAACTACTGCCTTCTTCTTCCTTGAAGTTTTTCTTTTCATTCCAGGTGCAGCATTTTAAATTTTAAATTTTAATTCAGAAATTACATTGCTAGAAAACAATGTTGAATATACACTTGCCAAAAAAATATCATAATATTTGCAAAAATTGTTATTATAGCATTGGCTATAATGGATGGTTTAAGTGTCCTTCCTTGGGGATTGAGCAAATACATGGTGGTGCATCAGTATAACAGAATACTATGCAAGCTGTTAAAAAAGAATGTTGATAAATTGTCCAAGAGATTTTACAAGTTAAGCATAACTAGGTACAGAATGGCATGATTTCACAAAAGTTTTTTTTAAGAACATATAAGTACTATATTTCCCTTAACATATATGTGTAACATTATACCTTTTACTACATAAAACAATGACAATAATAACTATGATTTATCAAATACTTGCTGTATGCCAGTTTTGGTTTTGCTTTGTTTTATTTTGCTTTGCTTTGCTTTGTTTTGTTTTGAGACAGGGTCTTTATATGTGGTTCAGGCTGGCCTTGAACTCTCATTGTAGCCCAGGCTGGCCTCAAACTCACCACAATCCTGCCTTAACCTCCCAAGTGCTGGGATTACAAGGGTGCACCACCACACCTGGCCACCAGTTTTGTTTTGAACATTTTACAATTTAATGCAGCTTTCACCCCCAATAACCAACCCTATGAGGATATAAATATTATTATTTTCCCCATTTGACAGGGATGATAAATAATTTTCTGGAGCTAAGTATGGTGGTGCACACATGTAATTCCAGCACTTGGGAGGCTGAGGCAGGAGGGTCACCCCAAGCCGAGGCCAGCACAGTCTATATAGTAAGTTCAAGAACAGCCTAAACAGTGTGACCCTGCCTCAAAAAACCAGGGCCGGGAGTTTGGCTCAGTGCCTTAAGCACCTGCCCTGGCAGGTGCGAGGTTGTGAGTTCAATCCCCGGTGCCGCAAAAAAAAAAAAAAAAAAAAAAATAAATAAATAAATAAAGAACAGCCTAAACTAAATAGTGAGAAGACCCTGTCTCAGAAACAACAAAAAAGAATAATAATTTGCTCAAGGTCACCCAGCCAGTGAAAAAAAAACAAAAGTTACCTTTATTGAATAAAATGGGGACTTGGAGGTGGGAAGAGGGTGATTGTTATTTTTTAGTTTATATACTTGTATACTCTGAATTCAATCTGCTTGTGTTTTTATAATAGTTCCTTCAGTTTTATAAACAGCACAATTTATACTTGCTTTTTTGCAGTTACACCACCAGATTACCAGCCCCCTGGTTTTAAGGATGGTGATTGTGAAGGAGTCATATTTGAAGGGGAGCCTCTGTACTTAAATGTGGGAGAAGTCCCAACACCTTTTCATACCTTTAAAGTAAAAGTGACCACTGAAAAAGAACGAATGGAAAATATCGATTCATGCATACTATTACCGAAACAATTAAAAACACCACTTCAGAAAATTCTGGTGGACAAAGATGATGTAGAAGATGAACAGGAGCATTATATAAGTGTGAGTATATTTAAAGAGCTATAAAACACCATCATAACAAATGCTTGATTTAATTCTGAGGACTTTAATAACTCTCGTTAATATTTGTGTAAATACTGTATTCTAATCACAAACTCAAGATTGGAAGGGACCTTAAAGTCTAGGCCTATGGTTTTAAAACTTTTTACTTTGGTCAAAACAATATTATACCCAGAATTTAAAAGCACAGTTA
Source organism: Dasyprocta punctata (assembly GCA_004363535.1). Lineage (NCBI taxonomy): Eukaryota > Metazoa > Chordata > Mammalia > Rodentia > Dasyproctidae > Dasyprocta > Dasyprocta punctata. The sequence goes on along the minus strand of RJWM01004216.1, from coordinate 22,637 downwards.
TTCTTAAGCACAGAATGGTCCTAGAGGGCTAGCCATTATCTTACCTACCCTCATAGTGGACCCTGAAGAAACCGAAAAGACTGTCGGGCATAATTTGAATACCACTAGAGTAGTACAGTTCTCCAACTAATGATGGAATCTGTTGTACACTGCCCCAACTAAATGCTTGTACAGGGGCTGGGCATATATAGCTCAGTGGCACAAGTGCCTGCCTGACAAGCACAAGGTCCTGAGTTCAATTCCTGGTACCAAAATAAATAAGTTATATTAACAGTTTAAAAAATACTTGTACAAGCCAGGCATGGTGGCGCACACCTGTATTCCCAGAATTTGGGAGGCTGAGGCAGGAGGATCATTGCAAGTTTGAGACCAACCTGAATTACAAAGTGAGCTCAAGGCCAGCCTGAATTGCATAGCAAGACCCAGTCTCAAAAAGAAAAAAAAAAATGCTTGTACAACTTGTGCATGAATTTCTTCACGGCCTGGAAAGGCACATTTCTGAAGCAGCCTAGAAGTTTCTGGAAGGCAGGAAAAATATCTTATTTAATTTATAATCCTGCTGTGTCTAGCACTTAGATTTAATTCGTAGTCTCATTATTGGTTAGTGAGTGGGTGAATAGAACTTTGGTTCCCTCATTCATAGCAAATGTGAAAGTCATTGTTTTAATCTTTTAAGCTTTAACATTATAGCCCTTTAATCTCACTTTTTTTGTTTTCTCATCTCATTTTATTCTAAATTAGATAGTATCCACAAAGAGGATCACTATTGTGAACCATGCTCTGTTTTACAAATAGTCACAGTTTTACAAATAGAAAATTCAATATTCAGCCAATTCAGAGAAGAAAACTTTTTCCTAAAATCAAAATCCTAGCGTTACTTTATAAACAAATATAACTGGGATTTTTTTTTTTCTGGAATCAGAAATTGAACTCAGGACCTCATACTTCCTACTTCCTAGGCAGGTACCGAACCAGTGACCAGTGTCCCCAGCTCTAGCTGGGAGTTTTGTGGGGGTTTTTTTGTTTGTTTGTTTGTTTGTTTTTTTGGTCTCACTATGTAGCCCAGGCTAGCCTTCAATTCACAATGTTACTCATGCCTCAGCCTCCCAAGTGCTGGGATTACAGGCATGTGCCACCACACCCAGCTTGTAACATTCTTTATTTGAATCTCTCTCACATACAAGTTATGTCACAAAGGCAATGATAAGTTATATTTCAGATTTATATCTTTTGCTATTTCTATCATACCATGACAGAGCCTATCCATCATTAACTTCTGATGAGGGGTGCACCATGGTCAGAGTGTGTGCTAATATACAGAAATTCCAGAACTGTAAAAGTGGTAGCTTGTGGGTTGGAGATGTATCTCAGTGACAGAGCACTTGCCCAAAATGCACATGGCCCAGAGTTTGATCCCTAGGACTCCCAAAAAGTAGTGATAAAGAAGTGGTAGCCAGGTGTGAATTCAAGGCCAGCATGGGCTACATAGTGATTTCAAGGTTGGCCTGAGCTGTATATGTAGTGAGACCCTGTCTCAGAAACAAAAAAATAAAGAAGTGGTAGTTTGTTGTATTAACATGTCTAGTACAATTTCATCAGACAATAGTAATATCTAAGGATTCTTACAATTATGCATTTTGGAAAAAGTCGCACCAGGTGTGGTGGCGCATGCTTGTAATTCCAGCACTCGGGAGGCTGAGGCAGGAAGATCATTGCGAGTTCGAGACCAGCGTGGGCTACAAAGTGAGCTCAAGGCCAGCCTGAACTGTATAATGAGACCCTGTCTCAAAAAGCCAAAAAAAAAAAAAAAAGAAAAGAAAAGAAACAGTCGAATATTTTTATTTGTCCTTAAAGTAACCCTATAAGGTAGGAAAAAATAGATTATATTTTATCTGAATAAATAAGTTATGTTGTGATAGTAATTCTAGGGCCATTTTTAAATCTAGCACGCATCAAATAATTGTAGTTTTATATTTAAACCATGTAAAATAAATTCATAAATACTTGTACCTTGGATATTTTTAAAGTCCATTTTTTTCTTAACCTAATTAGGATGATTTTGACTTTGAAACTAAAATGGAAGAACAGAAAAAAAAAAATACTGGAGCTTCTAAAATTGGAGGTAAGAAAAAGTCTACAAAAATATAGATTAACTGGGCCAGGGATTTAGCTCAGTGGTGTAAGTGCCTGCATGGCAGGTGTGAGGTTGGGAGTTTGATCCCCGGTACCAAAAAAAATATATAGATACAGATACAAATTAACTACCAATTCAATTTTATACCATTTTAACCTTTTTTTTTCACAGAACCAAATTTAATTATTGAGGAAGATGAAATTATGAGGTGTAAAGAAAGTCCGAATCTTTCAACTTCTCATTTTCAGGTATAAACTTGATAGCTCCATCTGACTTTTAATTTTTTTCTATGATTATTTAGTTTTTGGATTTTTTATTCTAGATCTTTTAGAATAAAATTAAGTATTTAGAATGTTTATTATTAACAAAACTGGCTGCTATATGTTGAAAAACTTTGAGCATATTATTGCAAATTTGTTTAGTAATAACCTAAATACTGTTTCTAGAATCTCAGAATGTCAGGGCTCAGTAGAATCTTACACAATTACTTATTCCACCCTGCTTTGTATTTACAAATGTGGTTTATAATACATTTTTGTTGCCATGGAGCAGAATATGGTTTTGTTTTACATGTACAACACAGTAAAATTATTGAAATAACAGAGATTATAAACTTGGAAATAATGAAATTGATGATTGATTGACTACATTCCTCTGCCTAGCCCCTTACTCAAATGGGAGTAAGCTGATGTTTGTTTCTTCTCCACCGCCCTCCCTCCCCCCGAGTCCATTTTATTTCAAGGAGAAAAAGAAAAAGAAGAAAAATAAAACTAACAATTTTAAAACACGTCAATCGGGGCAACAATGGTACCTACATTGCGCATTGTCATCCATAGATCATTCACCCAGAGCACAAGACATCTGCATTCAGTTGTCTGAACAATACCAGCACAAATCTTTCTCTTCAGTGAACTCAGAGAAATCAGTAGTATAATAATCTTAACTATTTTTATATACATATTCATACACATTGTATCTTCTAGAAGGGTAATTCCTAGTGATCATTTGTGTTTTAGTTCAGTGAGTAGTCAGCTGTGTACAGTATCAGTTTTTTTTTTGTTTTGTTTTGTTTTTTTTTCTTTTGTGGTACTGGGGATCGAACTCACAACCTCGTGCCTACCAAACAGGCACTTAAGCCACTGAGCCAAACTCCCAGCCCTAGTTTTTTGAGGCAGGGTCGCACTATGTAGCTCAGGTCGGCCTTATGCTTGCGTTGTAGCCAAAGCCGGCCTTGAACTCACAACGCTCTGCCTACCTCAGCCTCTGGAGTGCTGGGATTAAAGGCGTGCGCCACCACGCCCAGCTCAGTATCAGTTTTATTGTCTTTATTTTTGTGCTTTTTTTGTGACAATATGAGAACCACTCAAAATTATTGGTTTTCAATAACTTAATATAAGAAGATCCTAAATTTTGTGTTTTAATTTTTTGTTTGTTTTGAGACAGGATCTTGCTATGTAGTTCAGGCTGTTTCATTATACAGCCTGGCTGGCCTTGAACTCATAGTGATCCTCCTGCCTCAGCCTCTTGAGTGCTGATATTATAGGGTGTCCCATCACACCCAGCTATGTGATTTAATTTTTAAACCCCATTTATTATATTATAGAAAAGTTTTATTATATTACATGGTTTTATATAGTTATTTTCTTTTCTAGGTTGAACAGTTAGTCAATAAAACATCTGAACTTGATGTATCTGAAAGCAAAACACGAAGTGGGAAAATTTTTCAGAATAAAATGGTAAATATCCTTCAGGTTTGTTTTCCATTATAACTTTGTAATTATACCCTGTATTGAGTTTATTTTACTACTTCATTTATTGAACCAATATTTATTAAGTGCCTATTATGTATCAAGTACTTTAATAGGTGCTGAGGATATATTCTGTTTAACACATAATTCCGGATCTTGGCTACAAGTTTGGTAACCAAAAGTGAGCAAGTGGTTAATCAACAACTTATTAAAAAGCTTTTGCATCGGGAATGGTGGTACATGCCTGTAATCTCAGGACATGGGAGACTGAGGCAGGAGGATCACTGCAAGTTTGAGATCAGCCTGACCTACAAAGTGAGCTCAAGGCCAGCCTGAATTGCATAGTGAGACCTTGTCTCAAAAAGACAAAAAAATAAAATAAAAAGCTTTTGCACAGCAAAAGAAATCATCAACAGAGTGAAGAGACAACCCACAGAGTGGGAAAAATTTTTTTCCAGCTGTTCCTTGAACAAAAGACTAATATCTAGAGTATATAAAGAACTCAAAAAATTCAGACACCCCAAATTCAAAGACCCAATTCAAAAATGGGCATCTGAGATGAATACACACGTCTCAGATGAAGAAGTGCAAACAGCAAATAAATACATGAAAAAATATTCAACCTCAGCAGTCATTTAAGAGTTTAAAACAATGCTGAGATTCCTTCTCACCCCAGAAAGAATGACTGTTACCAAGAAATCAACCATGGAGCCGGGCATGGTGGCGCACACCTTTAATCCCAGCACTCAGGAGGCTGAGGTAGGTGGAGCGTTGTGAGTTCGAGGCCCAGCTTGGGCTACAACGCAAGCACAAGATTGGCCTGAGCTACATAGTGCGACCCTGCCTCAAAAAACTAGGGCTGGCAGTTTGGTTCAGTGGCTTAAGTGACTGTCTGTCAGGCATGAGGTTGTGAGTTCCATGCCTGGTGCCACAAAAAAAAAAAAAAAAATCAACCAAAAACAAATGCTGGAGGGCTGTTAGTAGGAGTGTAGACTGGTGCAACCACTGTGGAAATCAGTGTGGAGATTCCTTAAAAAAATAGAACTAGAACTCCCATTTGATCCAGCTATTCCCCTTCTTGGTACCTTCCCAAAAGAATTAAAAGCATCGTACAACAGTGATATATGCATGCCCATGCTTATAGTGGCACAGTTCATAATAGCTAAATCTTGGAAACAACCCAGATGCCCATCAGCTGATGAATGAATAAAAAAAAGATGTGTTTTTTTTAAATACAATGAAATACTATTCAGCCACAAAGATTGATAAATTTAAACCATTTCTAGCTAAATGGATGAACCTTGAGAATCATACTCTGAAGTGATATAAATTGGACACACGTGTAAATACTGCATTGTCTCTTTGGTGTGAGAAAATGAAAATGTAAAATAAGAACAAAAATGTATAATAGAAATTGTGAGATATGAAGTTGTTCAAAAGGAAAGGAACTGTGGGGGAAGAAGGAAGGGGAAAAAATGAGAAAAGTATAAAATGAAAACAAAGCTTTGTAAATAAGGAGGGAGAGGGGGTTGGAGGGAGGGGAAGGGAAAGGGAAAAGAAGGTATTAAGATAAATCATATACAGTTACAAATTCCCTATGATGATTGTGATCATTATGTCTAAAATGTACTAATAAGCTCTTAAAAAGCAGTGCTAATAGGGCAACTATAAAAACATGGATAGACTATCTAGAGGCACAAACGAAAGAAGAATTTTAGTGGAGGTGTGTTAGAGGAATGCACAAAAAGCTTTGAAAAGACAGAATATTTAGATTCTTGAAAAAAATTTCCTAGAATAACAGAATATTCTGTCTTCTTGATTATCTTGTTAATAAGACATTACAAATTAATCTTTTGTATATATTTTTCATAAAGTCAGTTTCTTGTTTTTAAGTAAAAAATCAGCTTTAGTTTTTGATATTATACTACATAGAAATTCATGTTTAATTTTAGACTTTTAAGTTACTCTTAAAGGTTCAGGGGTGAATAAACAGCATTCTGTAAAATATAAAATGTTATATCAAAAACTATGAAACAATTATCTCACTCTGTCAGTGATATACTAGAACATTTTTTTCCAAATCTTCATTCAATAACATCATGTTGATAGATTGAAATTGGAGATGGTATTCACAAGACAGAAATCAACAAATGCTTTAGGGTATGTTTCTGTCTCAGAGCTGGTTGTGAAACATTTACCAGAACATCATTAATTATAGTGCCATTTTTGGTGTCTTTTTCACCTCACAATCTATGGGAAGTTCCAACTGGCAGAAAATAGCATGTAGATTAGTATGACGGTAAAAACAAGTGGCAAAGAAACGTCAAGAATTACTACCTCCAGCAGCAAAAAGTTCCTTCTAGCTAGCTTCCTCATAGGGTGAGTTTTCTTTACTGGGATGCAGGGAAAGGCAAACATTTTAAACAATAATTAGGAAAATTTCCTTGTAATGTAACATTAAGATGCTTTGAAGCTGTTATAACACCACACACTTGTAAACCTAGCTACTTGAGAGGCTGGGTGTGTAGACCACAAATTGAAGATCAATCTGGATAATTTAGCAAGATTCTGTCTCAAAATTAAGAAAAAACTGCTGGTGATATAGCTAAATGTGATGCCGTAGATTCAATCCCCAATCCTGGGGAGGAAAAAAAAAGATTAAAAAAATGCTTTTAGGACACAGATTTACTTCTGAAATTCCATCTTTTGTATATGAACCCTCAGTCAGAGCACTCTTGATTTTGAGAATCATGAATGAGTTATGGCTAGGAAAGGTCAAGAAATGCAAATATTTGGGTTGGGCATGGCAGCACACGCCTATAAGGTTGAGGTAGGAGAAGTGCTACAAGTTGCAGGACAATCTGGGCTATAAAGTGAGTTCAAGACAGCCTGAACGGTATAATAAAACCCTATCTTGGAAGGAAGGAAGGAAGGAAGGAAGAGAGAGAGAGAGAGAGAGAGAGAGAGAGGGGAAAGAAAGAAAGGGGAAGAGAAAATGTTCAGTAATATATGTACTAAGGAAGTTATTGTTGGAAAGGACATTTCAAGCGTAAGAAATACAGCATCTCCTTTTAGAGAATAGTAATATAATAACAGTTAATAATTTGCCTCCTAATCTTCATTTTAATAACCACATAGACATTACAATAGTCAAAAGGTAGGAAAAATTGAAATGTCCATTAGTAGATGAATAGATAAACAAATTGTAGATATCCACACAATGGAATAGTCAGCCATAAAAAGGACTGAAGTACTATTCTTGTAGTACAACTGGATGAACCTTGGAAATACACTAATTGAAAGAAGCCAGTCACAAAAATCCACATATCATATGATTCCATTGATGTAAAGCTCAGAATTGGAAAGGCCACTGAGAAAAACTTAGGGCTGGCAGGAGGATAGGGAAATGAGTGTGATAGCTAAATGATACACAGCTTCTTTCTGGGGCAATGAAAATGTTCTAAGATTGACAGGTGATAAGTTGTACAACTCTGAATATAATTAAAATCATTGGATTGTATACTTCTAAATAGGTAAATCATACAGTATTCAAATTATATCATAGTAGCTGGGTGTGGTGGCATACACCTTTAATCCCAGCACTCGGAAGGCTGAGTCAGGAGGATCACTGTGAGTTTGAGACCAGCCTGGGCTACAAAGTGAGTTCAAGGCCAGCTTGAACTACATAGTGAGACCCTGTCTCAAAAAATAGGGCTGGGGATTTAGCTCAGTGGTGTAAGCGCCTGCTTGGCAGGCACAGGGTTGTGAGTACCAAAAAAACCAAAAAAACAAAACCCAAAGAAAAAAACAAAATTATATCACAGTAAAGATATTTTTAAAAACCTACATGTAGCTATGTAAGCTTAAAAAATCAACTGTAGCCGGGCCTGGTGGCACACGCCTTTAATCCCAGCACTCGGGAGGCTGAGGTAGGTGGAGGGTTGTGAGTTCGAGGCCAGCTTGGGCTACAACTGGAGCACAAGACTGGCCTGAGCTACATAGTGCGACCCTGCCTCAAAAAGCTAGGGCTGGGAGTTTGGCTCAGTGACTTAAGTGCCTGTCTGGCAGGCGTGAGGTTGTGAGTTAGATCCACAGTGCCGCAAAAAAAAAAAAAAAAAAAAAAAAAAAAGAAAAGAAAAGAAAAAAAGAAAAATCAACTGTTGACTGTTCTTTAAGAAATAATCAACTAATTATTATTCTGTCTTTGTGGAGGCACATGGAAACCAACCAGTTAAATCTTCCAGAGAAACTCGGAAGAGAACTCAACCTGCATCTGGGAAAACAGTAAGTTTTACAATAATGTAGTTGAGTTAAATGACAAGTCTCATAATATCACTGCTGTAGATTAAAAAAATAAATTTGATATCTCTGAATGTACCTCAGAATTCTAATATTCAAATCTTATTCAAATATATTTTGCTCTTGAAAATGAGATGACTTTGAAATAAAAATAACGATTTTGGTTTACTAATTTTTCCACATAAACAAATACTTGTCTCATTCCATGAACAATTTAGTTATTAGAGGAGTTTATAAAAGAAAAAATCAGTGTCAGGAAAAATATCAGTAGAATGAGAAAACATCATAAGAATATTCAGGGTACTTTATTTGTATGGAACTAAAATTAAGCCCAAAATTAATATGAGCGTCTAGAAAACAAAACTAAAGTACAACCAAAAAAAAAATCTTTGTTTTTGTTAAAAATATAGCATCTCAGGGCCGGGAGTTTGGCTCAGTGACCTAAGCGCCTGTCTGACAGGCGCGAGGATGTGAGTTCAATCCCCGGTGCCACAAAAAAAAAAAAAAATAGTGTCTCCTCCTAGTATCTTAGGAGAATAAGAACCTTTCCTGACCTAAATTATATGGTTGTTTTATATTTGGAACTCTTACTTTATCAAGTCAGATAATGTATTTTTGAGATACTTACATTGTTTGACTAGAATTGTTAGAATGACTTTGTTAAAATGTGGGAACTGAAAACTATATGCCATTTTCAAAAATCAAGTATTAAAATGGTGATCTCAAAAATATAGTTAGAGAGCCGGGCGTGGTGGCGCACGCCTTTAATCCCAGCACTCGGGAGGCTGAGGTAGGCGGAGCGTTGTGAGTTCGAGGCCGGCTTGGGCTACAACACGGCGCAAAGCCGACCTGAGCTACATAGTGCGACCCTGCCTCAAAAAACCAGGGCCGGGAGTTTGGCTCAGTGGCTTAAGCGCTTGCCCTGGCAGGCGCAAGGCTGTGAGTTCAATCCCCGGTGCCGCAAAAAAAAAAAATATATATATAGTTAGAACTGGGCATGGTGGCACACAACTGTGATCCCAGCACTCAGGAGGCTAAGGCAGGAGGATCGCCGTGAGTTTGAGGCAGCCTGGGCTACACAGTATGTTCAAGGCCAGCCTAAACTATGCAGTGAGAGACTGTCTAAAAAAAATTTATTACATTAAAGCTGGCGTGGTGCCACACACCTATAATCCCAGCACTTGGGAGGCTAAGGCAGGAAGGTCACCAAGAATTTGAAGCTAGCCTGGCCTACATACTGAGTTCAAGGCCAGCAAAAAAAAAAAAAAAAAAATTTATTACAGTAAAAGACACATTGTCATTAATTCCTCAAAGTACTGCCCTTTATTTCAAATACACATATTATGTCATTTTTGGCACTTTATGAAACAGTTCTAGAAGTCTTCTTTTCTGAGTGTCTTTACAAGGTGTGATAAAAATTACAGTGAATGCTGCTCCTGGGTTCCATATGACAGAAAACTTGCATGTAAAAACGTTATCCACCTTATTCATCAGATCTGGTACCATGTGACTTCTGGATATTTCCTAAAGTCAAAATGACTTTGAAAGATAAACATCTTGAATCAATTCAGAATATTGAGGCATCTACAGCAGCACAACTAAAGACACTTCTGAAAGAGGGCTTCCAGAACTGCTTCATAAAGTGGAAAGAATAATGGGACAAGTGTGTTTAAAACAAGGGGAGTAAACCAGGCATGATGGTGCACGCCTATAATCCCAGCATTTGGGAGGCTGAGGCAGGAGGATCATTGTGAGTTCAAGATCAGCCTGGGCTACAAAGTGAACTCAAGGCCAGCCTGCACTGTGTAACAAGACCCTGTCTCAAAAATACAAAAAAAATTTTTTTAATTAAAAAAAAACACAAGGGGAGTGTATTTTGAGAGGGATTAATGACAGTGATCTTCTCTGTAATAAGTTTTTCTAAAACTTTACTATATTTTTCTATCATACTGCCTATATTTGTAGCAGCCATCAGAAAATGTACATTTCAATGATAAGGTTTTATCCTTACTTTTAAAGAACCTAAGTACCCTGTCTTAATAGGAAATAGTTATGCCTATGTATGTTAGTTATAATTTTTAAAACTAGAAAGAAACCTCAGAAACATAAAAAAAGATGTAAAATAAAAGATAAATTGGCAAGAATCTAGTCTTACTAGTTGTTTTCGTTTAACAGGTCTTCCATCACTTTGATTTCTCTAGTCAAGAGTCTGTGCCAAAAAGGAGAAAGTTTAGTGAACCAAAGGAACATATGTAAAATTACTTTTTCTTCTGCACATTTGGAAAATTCTCATTATTTAAAGTAAAAGATGCTGTATTACTGTTTTAAGGTGTGTTCTTCCCTAGCTCTGAAAATTTGTATGCAGTTTTAAGCAGTTCATACACTAAAATGAAGTTTTCGGCCATTATATTGTGGTTCTTAATTTTATCTAAGATCAATCCAAGAGAATTTTGGGATAAAACCAAAAACACAAATGTAGTAATTGATGCTGTTCATTATCTACTCCATATCCATCTATCTTCCATTTTAGTGGACAGTTTCTTTACATCTTAAGAAAGACCCTATAATGCAAACTATTTTTTGAAATAATGTGTATTTTGGTATTAAAATTTGGTAGGATTCATTTTCTTCCTTTTGTTAAAACTATACTGTGTAACTGTTTTCCTCACTGTGTTGTTATTAAGACAATGTTCTTCAATATATTGATATATTGTATTAACATATATAATGTACAATTTAAAAATTGGTACTTAGCTTTTTTAAACTTTTTTTACTACAGGACAAAAAGATGACTGGTTTTTTAAAGACAAAATAAAATGTTCAGTTTGGAGATTTTCTGGCTTCTAATTTTTATTTAATTAGCAGAAAGTATTTAGGTGGGTTTATATGTTTTTGTTTTTGTTTTTTTGTCAGTACCAGGAATCAAACTCACAACCTCGCGCTTGCCAAGCAGGCGCTTAAGCCACTGAGCCAATCTCCCACCCCCCAACCCTCTTATTTTTTTTGAGACAGGATCTCACTATGTAGTTCAGACTGACCTTGAACTCACTATGTAGCCTAAGCTGGCCACGAACCTGTGGCAGTCTTCCTGCCTCAGTATCCTGAGTGCTGGTGCTATAGGAGTGTGCCACCACACACATTTAGGTATTAATTTTGCCCAGCACTCTGAGAAGCTGAGACCTGAGGATATCAAGTTCAAGCCCAGCCGGACAATTCAGTGACTTAGTGAGACCCTGTCTCAAATATTTTTAAACATAAAATAAAAGGAGGAGGGCAGTTGGGGATGCATCTCAGTGCAAAGGTGTGGGTTCAATCCTCAGTTAAAACAAACAAAACAAAAAAGCTATGAATACTTTGTTGTGGGAGGATGAGACAAAGCATTTTTTATGAGAAACCTAGGACCTAGGGCATGTCAGCCTTGCTATTTCCTTTTTCCTTTGCTTTAGAAAAGGAAGGCTTAAAACTACTTTTATTTGCCTATAGTAGTTCAAGCACACATACTCCGTGTACATTAGCCATGTGCTTGTCAGTAACAAGCACTACCTAGGAATGATGGTATGTATTGGATGGTAAAAATGTCCCTATTCTGTTTAATGTAAACCAAGTAAACGTCCACAAACTGGCTCAGATCAGGTTTTTCTGAAACAGGTTAAACTGGCTGTCAGAAACAACTAATTTTAAAATGTTGATTCTTATCTTCTTTGAATCCCAACACTTCTTACCGTGTTTCTCCAGTACATTCTGCTACAGTAACACACCTGCTACTGTGTGAAATTGGTCAACAGAAGCCTTTTGCGATTGGCTCACTGGACGCTTTGAAAAGCCGATTTAATGGGGGTGGAGAGCGCAGCCCACTTTTCTGTCTTCCACCAAGACGCTCTCATTGGGTTGATCAGCTGTCATGTTGAACCTAAACCGGCCTCTTTTTGGTGATGTTTGTCTGGATCGCAACACAATAGCTGGGGGAAGAGCCTCCCCTTGTAACCTCCGATTGGCTGAACTCAGTTTTGGTGGTTTCTGATTGGTCCCAAGAAGAAACACCAAGGTAGGTTGCCTAGTGATCCTAAGGAAGCTGATGTGTTATTCCCTCTTGCAATCTAAGGATCAGGAAGTTTGTGCTCTCTTCGTGGCTGGGAAGTTTTTCACCTAGTAGGACAGGGTGGGGGTGGAAGGAACAGGTGTCCTTCTAAAATAGAGTGCAAGCTGCAGCCTGCCTCCAGCCATAACCCAGGAGTAACCTCAGGTAAGCAACGGGAAAATTAGATTTCCTAACATCAAGAAAGAAAAAAAAGAAAAAAAAACCTGCTATTTTTTTAATGGCGAAAAGGCGGGTTTTATTTACTAATTCTTAGCCATTTGTTTTATCAAATAGAAATTTTAACGGGAAAATATCCAGAGGAAGTTAATTCCTGAAAGAAAATTCTTTATTCACCCCCCCCAAAGGTTTAAAGTTTTTTGGATTGGGTCGGAAATAATCCCAATTCAATGCCAGATAGAGTTAGTGTCCTAAAGCATTAATTTTGTAGTTCTGTTCCTCTTTCATTTTTCTTGCTTCCCACCAAAAATTTTACTGTATTTGAAATATGTATAAAGAACCTTTTTTAAGACACTTCACTTGTATTTCTGTGTTAAATATTCACATGCATTTCTGAGTATTCATTTTAATCAGTATATATTTATTAAGCAGTTACAGCATTAAAGGCATTATGCTAGTTGCTATGGAGAATATAAAACCCAAGAAGACAATACTTTGCCCTCAAGAAATTACAACTGAGAGACATTCATAGCAAAAGAGAGACTGTAATAAATACTTTCAAGGAAGTAAGTATAAAGTTTTGTGAAATACAACTGAAGGAGAAACCAATTCTGGCCATAGGGCAAATGGGTGATGGATGAAGAGATTCATTTAAAGCTTCACAGTAGGTCTTTGGTAGATGATACAACTGAAGGAGAAACCAATTCTGGCCATAGGCTTTGAAGAAAAGTGATATTTAGAGAGGAAGGGAAAAGGGGGGAAACCCTTATCAAATGGAAAGAAGCAGTAGCAGAAAGAAAAGACATGTTTAAAAAAATGATATCAATACATATTGGAAATAATGGAAAACATTGTTAGAAGATAGAACCAGTTTCAGTTGGAGCATCACTTAAGGTACTGTCTTTTGGTTTCAAAGATATCTTTTACATAATTGCTGATTTATATTTGTTGTATGTTTTTAAAATGGACATCTGGATTTGTATAAAATATGCTAACTTTAAACTTTATCACCAATTATTTAGAATTTTTTAAACAACTGTTGTCCATGATACGAAATCATGTTTTGATTTTTTCTTTTTCTTTCAGTACTAGAGATGGGCCCTGGGCCTTACACATGCTAAACACATACTCTATTACTGAGCTACACTCCCAGTCTTTTTTTAATTGAGAAAGAATTTGCTAATCTTTTAACATTCTTGCTAGTTTTTCTTGTTGGCAACTATTTGTATATTCACAAGATGACTAGCTAGGGTGAGAGGTGCTAATGTCCTATACAGAATTACTACTCCATTTTCTGAGTGTTATTCTATAGGTTAGTGATCTCCAAAATAAGTGCATGAAAGCAGCCCGTAAGTATGGGAAGAAAATGTTAAAACATATTTCTGTTTTGTTTTTCTTGTTCTTTTTTACTTTCTATATTTTGTGTATTTTAAAATTTTATTTTATTTTTTATGGTGCTGAGGATTGAACCTAAGGCTTTGCGCTCGCTGGCAAACACTACCTCACCTCTTTGTGTAGGTCTCATAATGTAATATCATTAAATTTTACAGAACTTACACGTTGTATGCATTATGTCCTCATAGTTTTTCGCTGTTCATCTTACATAACTTGGAAATCCATTTTGTGAAAGAGAAGTAACAACAGAGGACATTTATTCCTCCATTATAAGTTATATGTAAGAAGTCACCGTTCTTAAAAGATGATCATTTCTACTGATTGTTAGAATTACTGATTTGGTCTCTTGTCATTGCCATTTGTGGAGTTTCACGGTTGTACTTGAAAATGATACTAGTCCTTTATTGCTTATTTTGGTATTAGGCAAGTACTCTACCACCGAGCTATATCCCCAGCCCCTATTTATCACTTCTTCCTTAATATATTTAAGTTTGTAAATATTTCCTCTTCATATATACTATTGTGAATATATGAATGTCTATAAATATTTATGTAAGCACACATAAGTATATTTTTTTTCAACACTTCCTTCAGAAACAGGTGAGAATGACCACATTAACCCATCGGACCCGTCGCGCAGAAGTAAGCAAGAATTCTGAAAAGAAGGTAGAAAGTGAGGAAGACACTAATCAAGAGCTGGGTCTAGAGAATGAAGATTCTGGAGACTCAAAGGACATCCGCCTCACTCTTATGGAAGAAGTATTGCTTCTGGGACTAAAAGATAAAGAGGTAATGCAGTTAGATTTGTTAGGCTATCTCAAAAACCCAAATACTGGAATGTTTTGGGACATAATCTGATGGAATACTTTTGTTAATGCTAAGGTGACTTTATTTGTTTATTTATTTTGTCTTTTTGAGACAGAGTTTCACTATGCAGTTCAGGCTGGCCTTGAACTCACTTTGTAGCCCAGGCTGGCCTCAGACTCACAGCAGTCCTCCTGCATCAGCCTTCTGAGTGCTGGGATTACAATTGTGCACCACCACACCTGGCCTAAGTTGACTTTAAAACTGAATTCTAGCCATCTTGGAAATGGAAGACTCCGGGAGGGTGACTGATACTTGGAGAGTACAATCCAGAAGTATAATTACTTGAAGTATAATGTAATTGCAAAATTATACAGTACATAGGAGAGGATAACACAGTGTAAAGTTTTGTTTGTAGTTTCCCAAGTCAGTTTGATGGTGAAATAATAACCTGTCATTAAATAAAGAAAGAGGACCCATACGCTAAAGTCTTCTTGAGCTTTGGGGGGAAAGTTTTAATGAAAAGACAAGGAACAAATGTGATTAGCTGACTTCCAGAAATAAATGATGTGTAGATTTCTTATAACAGAAGTAACTGCTTTATTCTCTTATATGGATCTTTAAAAGCTAAATATTAATACTTGGTGGGGATTATTTTAATTTTAGAAAAAAATTGGGGGTAAGTTACCAGGAATCAAACTCAGGGCCTCATGCTTGCCAGGCAGGCACTGTGCCACTGAGCTACATCCCTGGCCCAATTTTAGAAAAGTTTTTAAAATAATACCAACTTTTTTCTTTTCTAAATTTCTCCTTATGAACAGAACATATATTTTATAGAAGAATTGGTCTTGAGATAGTAAGTCTTGTGATATAACTAAATGTTTTCCTGGGTTTTGTTGTTTTTGTTTTTGTGTTTGTGTTTTTTCAGTTTTTTGAGACAGAGTCTCACTATGCAGTTCAGACTGTCCTTGAAGGCACTATGTAGCCCAGACTGATCTCAAACTCACGGCAATCTTCCTGCCTCAGCCTCCCAGGTGCTGTGATTGCAGGCATGCATCACCATACAAAGTTCTTTTTCTGCTTTTTTTCTACTAGTAGTATAGATTATCCTTCATTTGTAATTCAAGTTTTTACTGTTTTCTCATCACCCACTTCCCTCATGAAAAATTCATAAAAGCATATAGATTTTTTAAATAATCTATTTCCTTTCTGAGAAACTTTTGAGTAGGTACCAAAAATAAAGGCATTATTTGCCTCACTTTCAAAAATCTATAAAATTAAAATGTTACTTTATATGGAAAAATACTAAATTTGGCTTTGATAGTTATCCTTAGCTAGAAACAATTTGCCTATGTATACCTAGTAACAATTTTTTCTGCATTGATTCTTTTTTTTATTTTTCTTTAACACCAAGTATATTTATTAGAAAAGAAGAAAGTTATGAAATACCCTAATATCTTTAAGAAATTAGAAATAAAAGACAGAATAAAACCAACAACAAATAGAAGAAAATAATAAAGATCAGAAAACACAATCCCTTATCAAAATGCCAACATCATTTACCTCACACCTGCCACACAGGTGCTTAAGCCACTGAGCCAAACTCCCAGCCCTAGTTTTTTGAGGCAGGGTCGCACTATGTAGCTCATGCTGGCCTTGCATACTTTTCCTACCTCCGCCTCCCAAGTGCTGGGATTAAAGGCATGCACTACCATGCCCGCTAAAATTAACGTTTTAATACTTACATTTCTGTAGAAATACAAAAGAATAGTCTAAATAACTTTTTTTTTTTTTTTTTTTTTTTTTTTTTTTTTTTTTTTGCGGCACCGGGGATTGAACTCACAACCTCGCGCCTGCCAGGGCAGGCACTTAAGGCACTGAGCCAAACTTCCCGGCCCTGGTTTTTTGAGGCAGGGTCGCACTATGTAGCTCAGGCCGGCCTTGCGCTCGCGTTGTAGCCCAGGCAGGCCTCGAACCCACAACGCTCCGCCTACCTCAGCCTCCCGAGTGCTGGGATTAAAGGCGTGCGCCACCACGCCGGGCTAGTCTAAATAACTTTGATAATGGAACAGAATTAGAGCTCCAACCCTCCCCAATCGCATGATTTATCACAAAGTTACACCAATGTTGACAAAACAGCATTGATACCAAGATAAACCACCCAGGGTACCAATATGAGGTCCCAAATAAATACCCACATAACAAACAATTGACTTCTGTCAAAGATGCAAAAGCAGTTAAGTAGGGAAAGAATTATACCTTCAATAAATATACTAGAACAACTGAATATCCATATGCAGAAATACCCCCAAACCTTATAGCACATCAAAAATTTCTTAAGACATCCAAAAGTAAACTCAAAATGGCTCACAGTAGGTTAGTTAATGTAAAGGCAAGTGTGACCTAAGTCATTGCTTTGGCTGAGTTTATTCTTTCTGGGACAAAGACTAGAACAAGGTGTAGAAAGGCAGGCCGAACCTACAGAGGTGTTCAGTGAAGGGAAGCATTGAATTTACTTGTGGACAGGCCATGTGGATGATAAAGGAGGCCATTGTGCTTGTTTTTTTTTTTTATAACAACTATTTTATATACAAATACATAAACATACATAGTTTTTCTTTCAGTTTGTCACACAAGTAAAAAATACGATGCTTACACATGTGTGACTTACTTATTTCACTAATTAAGTATGTTCTCAAGGTGCATCCATTTAACTATAAAAATGTCAGCCGGGCGTGGTGGCGCTCGCCTTTAATCCCAGCACTCGGGAGGCTGAGGTAGGTGGAGCGTTGTGAGTTCGAGGCCGGCTTGGGCTACAATGTGAGCACAAGGCTGGCCTGAGCTACACAGTGCAACCCTGCCTCAAAAAACTAGGGCTGGGAGTTTGGCTCAGTGGCTTAAGCGCCTGTCAGGCAGGCATGAGGCTGTGAGTTTGATCCCCAGTGCTGCAAAAAAAAAAAAAAAAAAAAAAAATTATAAAAGTGTCCAGTTTATTGTTCTTTATAGCTGAGTAGTATTCCATTATATAGAAGTACCACGTCTTTTTTGTCCATTCCTCAGTCTATGGGCATTTAGGTGGTTTGCAAGATCTGGCTATTATGAACTGTGCTGCTATAAACATAGGTGCACATATATTGCTGTGGTATGATGTCTCTTTTAACTTTTTGTTTTAAAGAGAATAAAACCAAGCAAAATAAAATAGAATAAAGCCAATCAAAACAAAACAGTGTGATATAGGGTTTCCAAACAAGATAATAGGAAATCAACAATGACTACCATAATGCCTCTTGTCTTCAAAATAGCTGCCTGTACCATCAGATATAGGAAAATCAAACAAAACAGAACAGAACAGAACTAATAAAAACAAAACAATGAATACAGGACTTCAAAACAAGATAATAGTAAATCCAAAATGGCTACTGTAATAATACCTTGTTATTTTTTAAATAACTGCCCATTCCATTAGCTATAACAAAATCAAACAAGACAAAACAGAATAAAACCAAACAGTGAAAATGATACGTGATTTTTTTTTTTTTTTTTTTCCTGTGGTACTGGGGATCAAACTCACAACCTGGTGCCTGCCAGACAGGCACTTAAGCCACTGAGCCAAACTCCCAGCTCTTGTTTTTTGAGGCAGGGTCACACTATGTAGCTCAGGCTGACCTTGTGCTCCTGTTGTAGCCCAAGCCGGCCTTCAACTCAAAATGTTCCTCCTACCTCAGCCTCCTGAGTACTGGAATTAAAGGCGTGCGCCACCACGCCCCACTCTGATACAGGATTTTAAAACAAGATAATAGGTAATTAGCAATGGCTACCACTTTCAGAAAGAGATCTCCCATAAATGCCATACTGTGTATTGTTATCCTCTAAATAGATGATCGGATTACCAGCTTTAGGCCTGCAAAGTCACTCAAATACTAAACACTGCAAGAATTAAGTTGTATTTTACTTCAGTAGCTATTGGTTGGTTACTTACAGTGTGGGGAGGAGTAGCTTGGCTCTTCTTGTCTCTCAGCCCATGGGCCAGGAGGGGCTGGCGTCTTGTTGTCCTCCCTGCAGCCCACACATGGCACTGACTCACAAGATGTGGTTGGCTTGTTGTTCTCCCTGCTGCCTGTGAATGGTGCTGACCTCTATATTGATTCTTTAACTTCAGAATATCCTTGTTTCTTAAGTTATATTTGCTTACCATGTTCCCTTCTCTATTTCCTATTGAATTACTAATTTGAATAAAACTTGTTGTAGCCTTTTTTTTTCCTTTGGTTTATTTATTTATTTATTTTTTTTTAGAGACAGGATCTCATTATGTAGTTCAGGTTGGCTTGGACTGACTTGAAGTCATGGCAGTCCTCCTGCCTCAGCCTTCCAAGTGCTGAGATCACAGGCATGCGCTGGCCTATGTATTTTTAAAAATACGTATTAGAGACATGATCATATACTTGACCCAGACAGAGGTATATCAGAAAATCTTGCACAGAAGTGTATTTTCCTGTTTGCTAAGAAAGTTCATTAGGCTTCAGTTTTTTCTTTTTTTCTTTCTTTTTTGTTGTTGTTGTTGTTGTTGTTGTTGTTTTGTGGCACCAGGGATCGAACTCACAGCCTCATGCCTGCCAGATAGGTGCTTAAACCACTGAGCCAAACTCCCAGCCCTAGTTTTTTGAGGCAGGGTCACACTACGTAGCTCAGGCCCGCCTTGTGCTCACATTGTAGCCCAAGCCGGTCTCGAACTCACAACGCTCCACCTACCTCAGCCTCCCGAGTGCCAGGATTAAAGGCGAGCGCCACCACACCTGGCTAAGTTTCAGTTTTATAAAAGACAAGTGAAATCCAAAAGTAAGATCAACTCTAAGATAATGTCAGAATAGAATTGAATTTTAGGTGGTAAAAATACTGTTTTGAGATACTCAGTCCATAGGAAACCTTCATTGACTATATTTTCATACTGTTAAAAGAGGACTTTGGTCTAAGGTTTGAATAGGACTAATTTCATTTCCTCTAGAATTTTCCCTCCCCACTCCTCCCCAGTGCTGAGGTTCAAACCAGGGTCTCATGCATGCTAGGCAAGTGCTCTTCTACTGAGCTACACACTCAGCAGAATTTTAACTTCTATGCCATTGAGAAACTGCCTTTGTATTTCTCTTTGTTCACAAATTTATAGTAGTTAATATAAATTTTAGGAAGTAGAATAAAAAAACAAAGGCTCTCATTAAGAGTTATAACCACAATGAGTACTGAAAGTATTGGTGAAATACCAAAAGGGGCAGATAATAATTAACCACCTGTAGATTGTTTTCTTTTCAAAGATAGTTGACAAATTTATAGCTTTTGTTTGTCTCTGGAAGAATAAGAGATGATAAATCTTGGTTATAAGTGAATAGTAGAGATCAAACCATCTAATTTATTTAAATAGTGGTAACAAAATGGCAATTATTTAACTATCTCTAAAAGTAATAAATTGATTCAGACATGGTGGCATTTACCTGTATTCCCAGCTACTCAGGAGGCTGACATAGGAGGATTTTGAATTCAAGGCCAGCCTGGAAAAGAGACCCTATCCCAAAATCTTTTTTAAAAAAGATTGAGGATATAGCTTGGCACTCACTGGGTTCAATTCCCATTACTAAGGAATGTTTTTTTGTCTATTCTCATCTTTCAAACTATTTAGTCAGTATTCGTTAAGATTGGGACCACTCATTAAGTGCTTACTATTCTAAATACTAAAGTAAATGTATATTAATATAATATATTGCCTGTCCTTAATCTGGTGTTTCAATGTGTGGCTACTTGCCTTCTTTTGTTGTTGTTGTTTTTAGGGTGACAGGATCTTGCTGTGTAGTTCAGGCTGGTCTTGAACTCACAGCGATCCTCCAGTCTCAGCCTCCCAAATGCTGGGATTACAGGCATATACCACCACACCTGGCTCCCTCCTTTTTTTACATGTTACAAGAACAATTTACAAATGAAAATTTTATAACTTACTTTTCAAAAACTTAAGTAACTTTCCAGGTGTGGTGGCACACCTGTGTAATCCCTGCACTGAGGAAGCTGAGGCAGAAGATTCTCATTGAGTTTGACACTATCCTGGGCCACATAATGAGTTCAAGGCCAGCGTGAACTATGTAATTAGACCCTGTCTCAAACCTCGACACCCAAAAAAGGCTCAGGAGGTAGCTCAGTGCAAAGACCTATATTTCAATCCTCACTACCACCAAATTTTTTGAGTTTCTAGTGCATGTAAAACTTCCATTTATTAAAATATTTTTATTAAACTACCTCTAAGAGGAGTGAACCTATCAATGCTTTTGATGTTTTTTGGTAATTTTTAGCCTTACCTTTTCAGTTTGGGGATATTGTCTTTTTAACTTTATTCCTATTCTTGGAAAGCTTTCTCCTAGTAATGCTATTTAATGAATACTAACTATGTATTATGAAATAAAAGCTTTTCATCACATTTCTTATATGTCACTGGAGTAAAAATTGTTAAAAAAATATTGCTCACTGAAATCATGGATATTTATTAAATGCTTCCTGCATGTCAGGTATAGGATATGCAGACAGGACAATAACTAATCTCTGCTTTTGAGATCATTTATGATCTTAGTGGCATGGAGATGGTTGAAAAAGTAAGAATTGGGAACAGGAATTCGGCAGACTATTGCGGCACAGTGTATTATGTGCATAACTATGCTGTGGGTACAGAGGGAGAAAAAGGAAAGAGTTTAACTCAAGATGATTGTGGAAGGAATGGTAGAAAAGGAATAAAAGAGATGCTGGAAAGGCTTACATGACAACCTGGATTGTGAAGGTTTGCAACTGGAATAATGACAGGCGCTTCAAAATGTCTCATCTCCCTTTAAATGGAGTCCACTGTTTTTTAAGTACCAAACAGAAGGCCATTGAGTTATATATTTTATTGTGTCACTTTTCTAAAATTGTGACATACAGTATATCCAGAAAAGTACATAATGTAAAAAACATATACAGTTTGCATCCTTTTTTTTTTTTTTTTTTTTTTTTTTGTGGCACTGAGGATCAAACTCACAGCCTCGCGCCTGCCAGACAGGTGTTTAAGCTGCTGAGCCAAACTCCCAGCCCTAGTTTTTTTTGAGGCAGGGTTGCACTGTGTAGCTCAGGCTGGCCTTGCACTCACGTTGTAACCCAAGCCGGCCTCGAACTCACAATGCTCCTCCTACCTCAGCCTCCCGAGTGCTGGGATTAAAGGCGTGCGCCACCACACCCGGCTGCATCCAGGCATCTTATACCTTTCCCTAATCATGTGCTGCCTACTTCTCTGTGGTTTTATGGGTATATATATCCCTGTTTTTCCTGTTTCTAAACTCTGTATTATTGGCCTAATACCGTTATATAATGCACTGGTTAGTGTGGCATTGATAAGACACATTGTATGGCTATACCATTATTCATAAACTATATAGGCAGTGGACATTTAGGAGTCCATTATGAATACAACCTGTTAAGAATATCTTTGTTCTGGCGGCTCGGCTCGAGCGTGTGCCATCCCACAGCTCCTGTGCAGACCGCGCCACCCAGCAGGGTTGCTCCCGGCACTGTAGACCTGGGACCTGCCCGGGCCTGCCCCGCAGGCATAGCTGTTGGGCCGAGCTTGCGGACAGAACCAGGGTCGGGTCTGCGTCACGCGCGGTGCCCAGCATAGCTCCCTGGGACCGGGAGGCCTTGGCCCCCACCCAGTAAAGGAAGAGGCTCCACCTGCATGCCCCGGGAGGCCGCCCTTCCTTGCTGCGCACGGGACCCAGCCTACTGGGTCCCGTGATCCTGCATGCCGCAAGAATCAGCGCGAACCTCAGGGGAAGGCCGGCCAGCCGCACAGGACACAGAGCTACATAGATTCCAGAAGAAAATGACAAAACGAAAGACCAAGAGGCAGTCTCAGTCCCCCAGCCCACAAAGAACAAACCCAAGAGATACTGAAATGGAAGACAGTGGGAGTCACACAAATGGACTTTCTGAAATGATAGAA